>JAMKCH010008687.1:0-28455 GCA_023653785.1 Ophioderma brevispina
TCAAAAGTTTTGAGATTGTTGCATGTTGGTAATTGACTATGAATGGTAAAAAAGTAAGAAATTAAAAACACCCACACACACACCCACACACACACACACACCCCACACACACCACATGCACACATACACACATATTCACACACCTTTTTTCATATGAAAAAGAAAGACATTTTGCAAGGGCTCTAAAACTGGCAGCCCATGGGTCAAATCCAGCCTGCCAATGATGATATTTGGCCCACCAACCAGCCCAAAACATAAGAAAACAGAAAATAAACTTCATTTGGCCTTCATGCATATGTTTTTGAAAAATATTTGGCACTCTTAGGCCTATGGACACATAGAGTTGAGAACCCAAACATAGTACTTAAGGTTTATTGCCATTTTATCCTAACACACCTTTTTGGGTCTTAGACATTGAGCTATAAAATATTGTCAATGCATACGGATAATTTTCTGTACCCAAGCTCGATTTATTTCTTGGTGTTGAACTATATTTGCATGCGATTTGTAGCAATCTGGCATGTAATTGTTGTTACTCTTATCTAGACAGAGAAATCCGATGGGGTAGATTCGGTATGTTTAATTTGTAATTAGAACTTGGTGATAGTCTAGGAGACATACCAGGTTGCTTTACCAAACGTGTAGCACTTGGGAGCCTGTAGGTAAAGGTTTCCTAACCAAACATGTCAGAAATTGGCAGTGAATGTGCATTTTAAATAACATACAGTGTGGGGGATCTATGAACTAAACACCTGTGATGTCTTCTGCAGGTTTGTTGGGAGTGTTTGCAAAATACATGTGTCATTATAGCATTTTTCTGACTCTTTCTGGTCTGAAGTTAGAGCAATATCATTACTTATTCACTAGTATTAGTTTCACTGCCTGTGTGTGACTTTGAATGTGCACATCTTGTTGTTGGTGACATCACTTTCATTTGTCTTTTAAAGGCTGACTCAGAGATTTAGATATATATTGTTGGTGTATGATTTCAAATAAAAATAGTCAAGCAGAACTAAAGTTTGAAATGAATCAGATTTGTTAAAATTTTTGAGGCAGTAAGTTTTTTTGTATAGTACAATAGGATATTATGTATAACAAAATTACAAATCCGGATTGTTATTACAAAGTTGTGATGTCAATATGGAGGGAGGACATCAATTTGAGCCTAGCTTTTTTACCCAGTGATTAGTATGTGGACAAGCATTATTTAAAAAAAAAAATAAAAACATGATTTGCTAAAATAGAGGGTGCCATCCTCAGGAAATCTGAGTCGGCCTTTAAGTTGAACAGAGTACGGTAGGCTATGATCCTGAAGTGCATGATGCTAGTCTACAAGTTCTTGTGCATGTGTTACTGCATTGGCCAATATTTTTGTGCACAATTTTTTGTGATTATCAATATAAAAAAAAAAAAAAAAAAAAGTGTGTGTGTTTGTATGGATGTGTGTGTCAAAAATTGTTAAGTTTTTTCATGGGGCGGCCCACAGCTTATATTCTTTGAATATAGCGAGCGCGAAAGCCGAGAACCGCGAAATTCTAGTTCTGACTCTTTCTGGTCTGAAGTTAGAGCAATATCATTACACTAGTATTAGTTTCACTGCCTGTGTGTGACTTTGAATGTGCACATCTTGTTGTTGGTGACATCACTTTCATTGGTCTTTTAAAGGCTGACTCAGAGATTTAGATATATATTTTTGGTGTATGATTTCAAATAAAAATAGTCAAGCAGAACTAAAGTTTGAAATGAATCAGATTTGTTAAAATTTTTGAGGCAGTAAGTTTTTTTGTATAGTACAATAGGATATTATGTATAACAAAATCACAAATCCGGATTGTTATTACAAAGTTGTGATTTCAATATGGAGGACATTAATTTGAGCCTAGCTTTTTTACCCAGTGATTAGTATGTGGACAAGCATTATTTAAAAAAAAAAATAAAAACATGATTTGCTAAAATAGAGGGTGCCATCCTCAGGAAATCTGAGTCGGCCTTTAAGTTGAACAGAGTACGGTAGGCTATGATCCTGAAGTGCATGATGCTAGTCTACAAGTTCTTGTGCATGTGTTACTGCATTGGCCAATATTTTTGTGCACAATTTTTTGTGATTATCAATATCTTTGAAACTGCTAGTTGCTATTTTCACAGAATGTTTAACGAGTATAACTTTATCAACACATTTCGCTTATCAGCATTTCTAGGTTGATCCAGTAAGATGCAAATTCTCTATCTGCATCTGTTTGATAGTTTTGGTCTAAAATTTGATCAGTTTATTTGGTATAATTAAACTATACCCGTCACATCAACTTGGTATCATCTATATAATTATATTAATAGGCTAAGACCTCTGTGCTCATCTGTGTTTAGTAAGTTATACACCGTTTTGTCCCAGTAACGAGGGTGGGAGAGCGTGGCCTAGCCGTTAAGGTGCTTGCCTCTGGACAAATTTACCATCAACATTCCCGGGTTCGAATCCGGTGGGGTCGTGGCACACCTTGCTGGGATTTATTCGGGTACTATCAATTCTGGATTTGATCTGTATTATTGATATGATAAATTACAGAATACCGCTCTCCTACAGGTCACTTGGAATTGGCAAATGGATCCATGAAGCATCCCGTCTTCAGGAACGGGGACGTCTAAGTCGTCGGGTTCCCGTGTACAGAGAGCCACAAATGTACATGCATGACAGTCAGTGGCGAATAAGGGTAGGGTGTCCACCCCATGACTGTTCCCATCCGCCCCAGCCTCAAATAGGGGCCATTGTTTAGGAGCGTCCTGTATCAGGATACAATGCGGGCCCAGGATCAGCACCACTAGCTGACACAAATCTGAACACCACACAAAGCCATTACCAATGACTTGTGGATAACGAGCAAAAAAAAGGGGGCCGGGGATAACCTCGCACTTCAGCAATACGGTATGTTTGTCCGCCGTTATTCAGAGATTACATAAAGGTCATATTACTGGTACAGCTTGGGCCAAAATTTTGGTGGTGGTGTAGGGGATGCCACCAGCAGTTTGCATTTCTGGGGAGTACACTAATTTGTGATGACAATTGTGAAAGCCGGATTATCATGAAAATGGTCAAACAAGTAGTATTTTAAAAAAAAGCTTGCCCGGAGCATGAAAGCCAGGTAATCGCAAAAGCCGGGTGACTGCCTTAAAACAAAATTGTCAGGTGCGATATGATTACTGTCAGTTCATTCATATAGTATAGCTCAAATATTAGTCTTGCTCTTGTTAGTAATGCAGCTTGTGTTTGTTTGAAGTTGACTGTTGTGACAGCGTTTTGCCACAGTGCATGTCGTATCGTATCATGCACTTCCAAATGAAACCTGGCTGATTTCATTGCTAGAGAATGCCTCAACAGTAATCAAGAAACCATTGGCATCATTTCTTTTTTTCAGAATCAGTTCAGCCTCAAGCCAAGGTCCTGTATCACCCCTTAAGACTTCCAAGGTAGTAGCACCAAGCAACGGCACAGCGGCACCGCGGCGCAGCACGAGACACGTTCCCGTCTCCACGACTGCACTGAAAAGGTGGGTTGGCTTACATGCAATAACAAGTTGGGCTTTCTGTTTCTTCACAGGTTTTCAAAGTATGTTCACAAGAATCCTACAGCAGAGAGGAACAAAAGGAGGAACCTAAACTTGTTAAGTGTTAAGGTGTATTTTAATTTTGATAAAAATGGTTGTGAATTATCCATAAGGTATAGGCATAAACATAGAATTATAGTTCCATTGGGAGAAGGAAGAATTTGAAAGCCTTTATTTCCCATTGATAATTTCTTCTTCAGAACTTATGAGTGTTTTTTTTTAATACATTAGAGATGGGAAAGAAGTTGGTCAAACTCTAAGGAAATTATTGACTGGCAGAATATATTTATGGCATAAATCTTCATGTTTTGGGCAAAACTGAACATGGTATTTTGTAGATTAACCCACTATACATGCCTTTTAGAAGTGACCTACCAAGGGTCAAAATACTTTTGGGGGCTATGGGGTCACTTGAGCAGATTCTGCCAAAAAGTAGTCCTCATAGTACATTTTACCATTGACCAAAATGTTCTCACAGGGCTTTGTGAAAACTGAGAGCTAATCGCCCTAGCCCTCATGTATACCAAAACTTGTTTCTTTAATAGGACTCAATCAGTCTTCTGGTTGGTTCCCAAAGAAACCATGATTGCCACTACCAGTTTCACAAAGTTAATTGCTTTCCCTGTTCTCCCCTGTTTGTAGAAATCTCCAGTGGGCATTGGTTCCAGAAGTGAGCCGGGTTGGGTATTGTCTGCGGCTCTCGTGGGAAGAGGGAGGGCGCTTCTGTTACTGCAACCACACAGGGTGGGGTGAGCCAATGGAGGACGACGGGTGGGTGGGCGGAGGGACACGATTGAGAAGTTGGAATAGGAAGGGTGGTCGATGATGTGGCTAGCTTGTAACATTGATGGGCTGATACAAGACTATATTAGTTCATTAAAAGCTTTTTCATATTTTGTACTCTAATGCAATCAGTGTTTTCATGTTTATTGTGGCAACAAAAAGTAACAAAGGAAAACAAAAAAGAAACCAAGGGGAAAAGAAACCAAGTAAACTAATAAGGACACGATAATAAAAAAAACAAAACTGGAAAACAATTTGAGTGTAACAAGGTGTTTTCTTAGCTGTTGAATATTTTTACAATTAGTATTAAATGGCAAGTTAATGTGTAAGAATTATGTATCGGATGTATCTTCACAGATGTGTTAAGGCGAAGGAAAACAAACTGTCTCAAAAACATAAGTTAAAAAACTGCAATATGAGATTCTTAAAATAAAATTTTGGCCCATTTTATTTTTGTCCTCTTTGCAGCCAAATTTGCCGACAACTAAATTAATAAAAAGTGCAAAATGAGTTGATCTTGTAGCACTGTGCAGCAAATCTGATATTTGGTTCAAAGTTCATAAATTAATCCAATAGAAATCCATACTGCCATATTTGGGACTTTACATAAATCATCACGGAGGGAGTGTGTATATCAAGTTAAGCTACTGTATGGGCAATATTTTTGAATCTGTACCCATCTATGAATGACTAACGTTGCTAGTCTCTTTACAGATTAGGAGGAGGGACTTCAAATGCAGTTGCCCATGGGGCTAATCCATTTGGAATATGAAGGGGATGGGCTCAATTAAGTGCTTAGGCAACTAAAAAAAAAACCCACAATGTTTTACAGGCCCGACCGACTCTGTTTTTTCAGTTTTGCAGAATTTTTTTTCAAAAAATCATGTAAAATCAGCCTGTTTTTAACCCGAATTTATCAATTTTGGCTAATTTTTTAAAGAAAATTTGTAAAAATTTTGGGGTTATTTTAGGCCAATTTTGACCTCCAGAAAAGAAAAAAAAGAAAAAATTTCAACCGACCGATCGACCCTATGTGAAAGGTTCGTTCGCTCGCCCGTAAAACTTTTTTTTTTCGTCGCCTTACCCTCGTTTTTTTTTTTTTTCCCGACCTACTTGTTACTGGTTTCAAATTTGCATCTAATACATAATGCTAAGGCTCTCAAGATAATGCATATCATCACCACCAGAAACATCAACATTATGCTTCTGCTTCAAACAATTACATTATATTGCTCCTGAAATTACATCCTGTATCACAGATCATTTAGAAACACTGAATCTCAATCTGGAATTGCTCAAAATATGTTCTTTACAAGGTCGGTTGAGTGCAGATCCGTAGGAACACGTTTTTCAATACGGAATAAAATGCAATCTCATTCAAATGGCACAATTCTTTTCCCATTAAAACATGTTCCAACCTATCTGCGCTCGACTGTTCCTTTATGCATCCAACAGCCCTAGATTTCTTATTTTTTAAAGGCATATCCAACTGATTTAGTGTTTCTAGAAACTAAAAATTTGAGTGTGTAATCCAAGGAGCAATGAAGTGCTAATCCTCAAATTTGCAAGTGACTGGTTTGCATTTAAAAATTGTACAAATGATCCCAACATGACAACACAATCTGTTAAATAACTTGTGTGCTCTATGCTTAAAAGTGTTACTAGTTAGAATTCTCATCTACTCTGTCAAAAAACATTCATCTCAAAACCAGTAACATTGTGCTTTATGAGTGTTAGCATTTAATTGTGCCCACCCCTTAATTTATAAATATTCTAAGGAAAAGTCCATTTTAAATGTAGGCAAGGAATTTATGCAGAAAATCAGCTTTGTGGTCTCCTTGAAACTTAATCCTGCTGCAAATTGGCAAATCAGTCAATTTGAATATCAATTATGTAGAAATTCAGTAAATTTCAGTTCAACTGGAAGCAGGGTATATTTATGGCAACATATTTAATTAAATCAACAGAACTTTGGTGGAATTGTTCCCCTACCGGCAAGCGTGAGTACCGGGATGCTTCTGTTTCGTGCTTGATTGCATTTATGCAAGACTAAACACAAAGCATGATGCATATGTTGTCAATTAATTTGAAGTTAGTCTGGGTTGAAGTGACTATCGAGCATAATCAATTTGTAGTAAAAAAGTCAAATTTGGATAAAAACAAACAACACAACAAAAATAATTTTTTTATGCTTTTTTTACTGATTTTTAAAGGTGCTTGTTCCGATTTAAGTCTATTTTGTTCTCTACTTGATATGAGAGCCTGGCACTTGCACATACTCTCCATCAAGTACCTTGGGAAACAAACTTGCGGTTTTGATGGTAGAAGCAATAATGCATATCGCAAAGCCCTATTCAATACTCTTTCTAATATTGATGGTTAACCATTAAAATGGCAGTTTTTGTTTATATCTTGGGAATGAAAGGGATTTTGGTGGGCTCAAATTTTCAGGACGACAATGAGAAAAAAATACGGCCTTTTTATCTGATATCAAAAATCAAACTAACATTACGGGTAAATCGGTAGGGGGCCCAAAGGACGAGTGGAGCACGCACCTTTAAATCCTATTTCCAATTGCCAGCCATAATG
Organism: Ophioderma brevispina; assembly: GCA_023653785.1. Classification (NCBI taxonomy): domain Eukaryota; kingdom Metazoa; phylum Echinodermata; class Ophiuroidea; order Amphilepidida; family Ophiodermatidae; genus Ophioderma; species Ophioderma brevispina. The sequence goes on from JAMKCH010008687.1 coordinate 6,969, forward strand.
AATTCAAATTCATGAATTGCTTCCAAAAAGAGACCCTTGACGAAATTCTTTGGTTACTAATGCTTGTTTTAGAGTGTTATTGAAGGATTAGATCTGTTAAAATCTGCAAAGAAATGTTGTGCTGCGTTTTGACAAAAGTGTGGTGTTCCTTATAAAACGAAAGTTGATTACTTTTGATTTCAGAAAATGGTGGCACTAAATCTTTGGAATAAAAACAATTATAAAAAGAGATAAAAGAGAGAATATCACTGGATCCGGAATCCACTTGGAGTTGGAGTGCAGCTATAAGATTTGAAGGGTCGAACCTTTTGAAATGCAGCTAAAAGCAGACAACTTTATCTGTATTTTGGGAAGTGCAGTTGCCAAATCTACCAAGAATTAAAAATTCTAACCTCAAAATTACACTTATTTTTGGCCATTTGGAAATTGCTAACTTAAGAATGAAGGCTTATAAAAAGACATAGGTTGATTTCAAGGACCAATTTGCACCGGTTTTTTGGTTACTAGTCTTTCAACAAAGTCTGTGTGACGTTGTATTTCAATGTCACAAAAACACTGAAATGCCTACTTTTTGGTCTATTTCCAATTAAAATGACGTCAATGTTAAAATTTTCGGCAACAATCCCGCATAAGACTTGTAATAGAATTAGGATACCATGTACTATTCCACCTTAAGCTTGTATCTCCTTTTTATTAATCACATAAAAATAAAGAAATAAAAAATAGTAACTGTATTTAAATCTTGATATCTTTTATTCCAAAAAATTTTAGTGCCTTATTTTTATGCAATTGGGGAGAGTGCAGTCTATAACTATGCCTGCTTGTATTTTAAATTGTACTAACATTCCTAGCTAAGCAATTTTCAACATATCCAAGGTAGTTCAGCAAAGTAGTCTCCACTGCTCTGGGTATTTCAAAACAGAATGAATCAATTGTATAGTTATCCTTGGGTTGCCCTTTATAATTAGGCTTACAAAATATAATCCCTGGTTCTTTGGGCATGATTTTAGGCTAAAGAAACCCATGGGCCAATGGCTTAGATAATAGGGCAGTGTATGATCAGTAGTCTTAAGTTGAACAATAATTCAGTAGTTAATGGCATGCATTTTTGCCAACCAGTGCATGCAATGTTAATACTCACATGACTGACACTTATCAGCCAGCCTTGTATTAGAGTAGAAAAGGAGTAATGTTAGAATACTTATCAGCCAGCAAACAAACAAACAAATACCCTACACTACTACAGCATTATTAAGAATCAACATCTTGTAAGATGGCAACAGGGAAGTTTTAATATGCCTTTGATACCAAGCATTTTGAAATGGTCTCGAGCATCAATAGTTAGGGTGGAAAAGGCAGACTGTGGATTCTATCTCTAGAAACTTACCTATACTCAACACCAAATAGCAGCACAACCGCAGTGCATAGATGTGATGGTACAGCGGAGCAACCTCAGTACCCCTCGGTTCAAAGCTATCTGATGTGATATAGTGTAACAGCAGCAGTGAGGAGCTATACCTTAATCCAAAGCAGCGGTAGAGCAAAGCTATTCCTTTATTAAAAGCAGCGGTAGCGCAAAGTTACTCTTTTATTGAAAGGAGCGGCAGTACAAAGCTACTCCATTTTTAAAAACAGCGGCAGTGCAAACCTGCTCCTTTTATTGAAAACAGCGGCAGCACAAAGCTACTCCTTTATTGAAAGCAACGGCAGTATAAAGCTACTCCTTTATTGAAAGCAGTGGCAGTACAAAGCTACTCCTTTATTGAAAGCAGCTGCAGTATAAAGCTACTCCTTTAGTGAAAGCAGTGGCAGTACAAAGCTACTCCTTTATTGAAAGCAGTGGCAGTACAAAGCTACTCCTTTAGTGAAAGCAGTGGCAGTACAAAGCTGAGGGGCCTGTAAAACAGTAGCAGACCTATTGCATAAAGATAAATATTATCACATTTATAGTAAGGACCAATATTTTAACAGAGAATACATTATTTGTAAAAAAAATATGCTGTTCCATTACTGTGCTATTAAAGAACAGTTGGGATAAAAATTATCAAGCGATTTGAGACCTAAAGCTTATACATGGTATCAGAATTTTAAGATCTATCTGTTTGAATTGCTTTGCAGCCGACCCCATACAGTAGGATATATGTAAGTGTTCTTGTTTGTTTAAAAAAATAACTGCCTTAACCTGGATTTAAAGATCAAAACAAAAATCTTAATGGAAAAAATCAGAGCATGAAGAATTTGATAGTAAGGGAAAATCACAAATGTGTTCCTACAAAACTTGTTTAAGTGCTTTTCTCAGATTATTTACATTCACAATCTACAACATGTTAAAGTCTTTGAAACTTGAATTTCATTTTAAGACCAACATTTTAAGTGTTTGCCCTTTCTGAAACAAATGTTCATGTTGTTATTATCGAGGGTTGACAATCAGAAAGACGTAACTCAGCACTGAAAGAATTATTAAAGAATTTCTTTAATTCTGCTGTTCATAATTAAAAATTATTCTTTGTGTACTAAAGTTTATATAATGTTTGCTTACAGTACCATATATGAACTTATGAGATGTTTATATTTTGAGTAATGAACAGATTTGCTTAGTAGAAAATATTAAACATCACATTTCTCAAAAGCAGTATTACAGCAGAATTAAAGAAATTCTTTAATATTTCTTTCAGTGCTGAGTTACGTCCTTCTGATTTTTAACCCTCGTTATACAATTTTAGCCTTTTAAGGAAGTTGGGGCTTTTTAAAGGTGCAACGAGAGATTTCACATAAACACGTCCCTAAAAGAATTGAAAGTACTGATTTTTGCCCTGATGTAAAGCTTGACACCAAAAATATCCCGATCTGAAAGGATTAAGCTGAGAAATGTTTCTTTGGTACGAAAATTGTGAAATTTCTAATTTCGTATAGGAGCAAATACGAAATTCAGCCCGTTTTATATTGAATTACAAGCAAATCAAAATCACTTTTTACTCTTTTAAGACATTTCTGTAGCCAAATACAAGGTAAGAAATCTATTGAGTGTCTAATCTATATGAAATTACTGTATGACACACTCTCTGGGTGCCTCAAAATCTCTCGTTGCACCTACAACATCTTGAGAATGTGAAAATTATTTCAGAACAGGCAAGAAATTAATGTGATCTTTAAAATTGCATTTTTAGCAGCTAATTTGATGGGGGAAATATGGTGGCAAAATATGTGTGTGTGTGTGTGTGTGTTGCTTTTCCACTGTAATAATGTTAATGTTAGCAACAATAACAAAATGCTGCTTCTAGCTTGCCGTGACGCCATGAATAACAATGAAGAGTAGAATGCGCTTCTGAACTATATGTCTTCCAGTGTTACTGTGAATGTGTGGAAAGCAGGGGGTGTGGCACCATGTAGTGCCCAGCAGAGCCGCTAGAATTAGTGCACTTTCTAATCAAAGCTGATTGAATGTATGCAGGAAAAAAAAGGTGTGTGGCTTTGATGGATGCACATGCACTTGTTAAGGCATTGTGATGAGGCCACTAGATAAAAAAAAAAGGTTTGTCTGTAGCATACTGTTCAAACTGTGGGAAAATGTGTGGGAAAACATTTTACTGTGTTGCCAATTCGAGTTCAATTTACAGAAAAAAAGACATTAACTTATTCGGAAATCAAAAACAGTAAAGAATGATCGAGAGTGGAAATGGATCTGGAAGCTAATCCTAGGGTAAGTCCCAGAGGGTGTATTTAGTCAATCCTACAATGCATCAGTGTTTGGAAATTTCACCTCAGTAGGGTCATGTGATCCCACAAAAATCATATTCTTAACACATAAACATTCTGACTTTTACACTCATTTTAGCCCACAAAGCGTTAGTACTTAGGGAATTGTTTGCATAATCATGAAATGTCTTGTGGTTCTTGAACTTTTGGAACAGTTTTTATCCCTTAGTACTGACATGTGTTCAGTACAGTACAGTATAGGCAAATTGCAATGCATTATGGGATTGATTCAAAACACCCTCTGGGTAAGTCCTATCTGAGGATACAAATAAAAATTTTGAGTGGAGTCAGTCATGTTGGAATATGGTAAAAAGGTAGTCAATTTCTGTATGTTTTATGCTATAGAAAGAGTGTCTTACTGTGTAGAACATGGTATTAGACTTGGTTAAAATTGTCCCTTAATTCAGTTGTGGTCTTTTCATAATTATTTTTTTTTATTTAGCTAAGATATTTGACACTTCAGGAATCACACCAGTAAATAAACTAGGTGTAGCAGACGACGTCAGTGCAGAGGCAGTGTTGGCATCCGAAATATGGCCCTTGTCTAAATGAAGAGTCACAAAATGTTGATAAGTTGTGTCTTTAAATGAAATTTGAAATTAATCATAATGTGTGGACTAGTAACAAACCATTTGGGTGGTAAAGATTTTGTCTGTGCCATTTTTGTATAATTTCTGAGGGTTTGGGGAAACTGTGCAATTTTAATTTACTAGTAACATTCAACTAGGCGTGGACGTTTTGATGCTCTTTCGATGCTCTGTTTTTAGCTCAAAAAATCAGCCTTCATCATATGACTTTTTCATTTTTGTTGAAGAGGTATGGTGCTAATCTTCCAAAAAAATCAGTTTTGAAATAACCAGTCGCTTTATAGCCGAGAAATTGACGTTTGGTGAGAGGTCATTTTGTACACAAGTCTATAGGGAGTTATTTAGTGGTGTGATTCCATAATGACATCAAATTTGGTGACAAATGTGACCATTTTAGGTTAGATTCTTGCACATAGTCTGGTAGGTTTGAAAACTCCCTCACACAATACAATAAAAGTGCCTACCTTTTTGACCTGAAAAGAGTGGACTTCGCTCAAAAGTTTTAGTTGTATTTCGTAGGAATCATAAGATTCAGTCCTTCCTATCTTGTATCTCTATGTTTCTTAAAATTCTTATTAAAAAATATATATTTTGGGGGAAATCAAAGCAGTTTGGATGCATTTCATTGTTTCATTGTGTGCTGCAAATCTATACCTCTTAGTCTTATCCAACTGTTTCATATAGTGCAGATGTATTATCAGCAAGCAAGTTAAACTAAGGGGAATGATTAGCTGGCCCACGTGACTATTTGGTATCTCTGTCTGACCATACCCAACTCCTGAAAATGCTTTGAATCACACACCAATCTTAACTCTTAATGTGATTTTTGCGTGCAACTGCAATACAACTTAAGTTTAATATATTGTTTGAAAATTAATGTACAATTTTGCTATTTGCCTCATATTTCATATGTATATGAAATATGAGGCAAATAGCAAAACCATGCTGATGTACAGGGAGTATAAAGAATGTGTATATGCACCTGATTATGTTTAAGGTTTTTGTGCAGTGTTTTGTTGTAATCAAAATACTGTGCTTTTCTAATTAATTGGGGGGGGGGGCAAATCTGAGTATGTTAACTTTGTTCTCAATTTTTGACTTCAGATGGAATGTAATGGCACTGTGTTAAAACAGTATTTGCACAATTAAGCATGTAATGTACCTATGCTTTTGCTCAACATTCGGTGCTGAATTTTTGAAGGTCATTTCAAGGTCAGTGGAGGTCATTCAAGGTCAAATCCTAAACATGTGTAGGATGATGAACTGGTATGTGCAGTCAATTTCAGTCCGAAAATTTTTAAGGTCATTTCAAGGTCACCTTGGTCCTCCAAAGTCCATCTCTAAACATGTGGAGGTGATGAAACTTGGTTGGTGTGCTCAACTGCTGTGCCAAAAATGTGAAGGGTCTTTCAATGTCATGGGGGGGTCATTCAAGGTCCACATCCCTAACATGTGGTAGGATGATGAAACTTGGTAGGTGCCTTCAATATTTCAGTTGCCGAAAATTTTGAAGGTAATTCAATGTCACGCGGGGTCATCCAGGTCCAAATCTCTAAACATGTGTAGATGATTTAAAACCTTGTGGGTGTGGGCTCACATCGGTGCCAAAATTTTTGAAGGTCATTCAATGTCTTTGGGTCTTCAAGGTTCAAATCCCTAAACATGGTAGGATGATAAAACTTTAAGTGGTTGCGTCCAATTTCATGTGCTTAAAATTTTGAAGGTCATTTCAAGGTCATGCGAGGTCATCCCAGGTCAAATCTCTAAACATGTGGTAGGATGATGAAACTTGGTGTGTGCGGTCAATATTCAGTGCGAAAATTTTGAAGGTCATTTCAGGTCATGCCGGGTCATTTCCAGGTCAATCTTAAACATGTGTAGGATGATGAAACTTGGTGTGTGCGTCCAATTTCAGGCAGACAATTTGAAGGTCATTTTGAACCACAGCAGTGCTTTTATATTAGAATATTCTTTGATGTAAAGTGTGATTATGTTGCGTATGCAAATTATCTAATTGCAGCAAGGTGTGCACTAATTGTAACAATGCAAGTATGACTTCATTTGAAAGATTTGATATGCTGTTATATGAATATAGTGCAGTTTTTATAGTGAAATGTTGATATGTTAATGTCTTCCATCTTTGCTCTGGAGCTTGTTCTTGAACATGACCCTTAATTTTATTTTATGGTTCTCAATGGTAAATTGGTAGAAACTTTGCATGTCAAAAATTTTAGATATTTGAAGTATATGAATCCAGCCTTTTCAAAAAAATTGAACATATTGTTATTCAAAGCTATTATTGCAATATAAACAGCATTCAAAGTAAAATTTCACATTCAATAACAAATTCAATTTTAGAGCAAACTTGACCCTGTGCATAAGGATGTTAATTTTCTAATGATAACAATTTGCAAACATTACTCCCTTCAAAATTCTTGAAATATAACATATCCCTCACTCTGGTTTCCAAATTACCTGGACTCAAAAGTTGGTATAATATCAGGAAATTTAACATGGGTAGGCTGACTGGCAACAAACAAATCCACTACCCTTCACCATCATAAATGTCTGTTTGTCATTAGAGACATTTGGTGTTCAAGAGCAAGCTCTTACGAATGACAGCAATCTATCATACTATATATATATATTCTAAATCACTTTGCACTTCATGCACCAATTTCACCTATCACGCACCACTGATATGCTCATATATATTTAATCAAAGAATGAATAATAACCTATTTTCTCCTTTGCCTGTTTTTCCCTCCCTTCCTCTAAATCCAATATGGCTTGCTTACCATGGATTTTATACTATATCATATGCTGTTATCCCTAGTAGTAATTCCACTAGGATTAACAAAGAGTATAGTACAGGACATAACATTGGCGGTTTCTCTACCTCTGCAATGAAATACCACGCCCGACCGACGCCCGTAAGTGCCTTATTACTAACCAAGCTTAGGGCCTTGTATGTGAAGGTAATCTTTTAAGTTTGACTTAGAAGTTAAGAGTGACTTGAGTGGATTCTTTCAAGAACTAAAATGAGACTAAGAACTGAATTCATGAAGGCTTTTTCTTCCACATTGACCAGAGACTTTCATGCCCGTATGGTCACTATGTAGATTGCTCCAAGTATGCGACATTCAATTCTGAGACATTAAGAAAACTTTCAAGAATTCCTGGGGAGTTGGTTTATGCACTGTAATTTTACAGTGAATTTGAGGTCGGTTACCTGCCTGGAAAAGATAAGAATGTAGTGTGTCATCTCTGGAGATATTCCTGCAAATTTTGTATGTATTACCATCTATTAATTTCAGGCAGTTTTGAAATACTTAAGTCAAAACATGATGTAAAGCATCTAACATATTAAACTTGGTTGACTACAAGGGAGTCGCAGGTCTACCAACTGTAACATTTCAAATTTAAAGCTTCACAACATTTGGCCTCATCCTAGAAACAAAGATATCCCACTTCAATTGCAGTTTGCTGAAAATGACATCAATGTCATAAGTGTTCTCTGAAAGTGTTACACTTAGGTCACTCAGAACTTAGCACAAACTAAAAGATGGCTTAATATACATGGCCATTTTCCCTGTTTGCAGTCTTGTGTCCTTCCTGCCTTATTAGTGTATAGATTTCACATGGGGACTGTGTCATCTGGCAATACCTCTTTGTCAGAGGGCAAAGTCACTGGTGATTCCAGTGATGGTAAAGGTACATTAATCCCTGCAGATAATCAATGATGGTCCGTGTTCTTTGTTTACTAAAGTGTATGTAACATATCATGAACATTTCTCCTCTATTTTTTCTGTCTGAAATAAGGAGCCAGGGTTGTTGCTATGCCAGTCAGTGCCATTCAGCACTGGCCAGCCTTAACCAACACTCAGAGCCAATGACTGGTCTTGGGCTGAGTTTAAGCCTTTCCAATCAGGACAAAATTAGAAAATATTGGAGGTTCTTCTAATTTCAAATGTCTAAAACCCGTACAAATTTCTCATTTAAAATTTCAAAATTTTCTCATCAGATTTCCACTCGGCATAAAAACAAGCGGCACTCAATATAGCTTTAGTGACAACCCTGGGTAGAGCTGGACCGTTTTCTAACTCTGAAGAAATATTTTGTTTAAAAAATATTTAAAAAGAGGATAATATGTAGATTGTTGTTGCTTTGAATTCAAATGAGTTTACATATATGTGGAAGCAACTAACTGCTGAAGAAATGTACCATTAGATATCCAAGGCATGGAAGTTTTGGACAAAATGAACAGTGGCAAGATGGGTTAAAAAATCAATCCCACTGATGATATTTAAAAAAATCTTTTCCCGCCCACTGCTAAAAAAAAGTCCACTTGAAATTTAAAAACAATTGCCTCAAAGGTATTAAAAAATGCCTGACCCAAATTCCATGCCCTATGCTGGACATTTAATGGTGTGTCCCTTATATTGTAATAATGCATACATTGGACAAGCATTTGCCATTCTAGTTGTGTGTGTTTTGCTCAGTTTTGCGTTCTTTGCTTTGCTTTGACAAAAGGCTTTATTATGTCAAAAATAGCAAGTTAGTTGTGATTGAGATAGATTTTAGTTAGCTGTTTGAGTATGACTTTAGAATATGATTTTAGTTAGCTATGTTTGAGTATGACTTTAGAATAGGTAATCATTTGACAAAGTATTCTAACTCTCATTGCATTTTGAATTGAATTGTAGCAGTTTATTAGAAAGCCAGACATGGATTTTGGGTTCCCTATCAGAAATCAATTTGTACCTAAATTCCTGTCCCACAATGCACCGACACACTCACAGTTTAGTGTGCCTCCTTTAAACTATGTACGCATTTTGTGGCACAAATATTACAACGCAATCAAAGAGAGGTACAGATTGACCACTGGCCAGGAAACCCAAATTCCACATATTATCTCAAGCAACCCAAGTAAAAATCACCGCTCATTTCTCAACTTCTGGCAGTGTTTCAAGCTTTCATCAATGTGGTGGGCAGAGTTCAGTGACACCTATATGCCACTATATAAAGAAAATTGACTTGTTGGTTACTGGTTATCTTTAGTGGTATGTTGATATCCAGTGAGCATAGCAACTTGTTACAGAGGTGTATTCTAAAAGCAGAGTATAAGAGAAGGCTTTTGTGCTTTGAGCTTTCACATTTTCAATTTAGTGAGCATGGTTGAATAGAGTGTAACAACAAGCATTGAAAAAATATTGTAACCACCTGATGAGCAAGCAAATTTGGGTGTAGATTGCTTTCTTTTCATTAACATAGCTGCATAATGGGCTATTCCAGATGAATTTTTACACCCCTATGAAAGGTACGTCTGGAATTGAGTATGCCACACATATGAAGGCTTGAACTCATTTGAAATTGCCTTAGAATAGCCATGGTCTGGTCATGATCAAAGCATGGGTGTCACATGTAGTGTATGTGACACCCATGCTTTGATCATGACCACACCATGGCTATTCCATATGAATTCATTGCACTGTACAGGAAGCATACTCAATTCCAGTTGTGCCTATAGATGAGTTGACATGTGAAGTCAACGCCGGGCAACGAACAAAGCACTGCCGGCAGTATGCGCGAGCATCTGCAGGGCTTGTGCTTTTAAAATTCGCGCTCAATCAGGCGTGATAAGGCTATTGAATGATGTAACTGTATGGGCATATTCTTCGCACCTCTAACATGTCAGTAGACCGGGTGCTAAATTGTGTTTGTAAACATTGATGTCACCTCATCTATAGGAGGGATATGTATAGAATTCATCAGTAATAATCCAACTTCCCCTTTGAGACACTTCCATCAAAATCGCTCATAAAAGAATGTATATTTTAGTCAGATAAAAGAGTTGTGATTACATAAATTACTAAGTAGCAATGTTAATAGTTTTGTAGTGCATCCATGTGTGCTATGCATGCTATTTTTCAAGTGGTTGAGTGGAAATAACAAATATTAGAGCATGCCAATATAATTGAATCATATTGCATATGCAGCTGTTTATTTACTACCTTCAAATATTACAATTAGGACTTGCATGCTGTTGACCTGCTAAACTATTAATCATTTATTCCATCAGCTTTCAGACTTGCGCTTTCAAGCAATAACTCCAACATTGCATGTTAAAAATAGGAAAGTTGTTGGAAATAATAATACAAACACCAGACAGCCTGGGATAGCTTAAGCTATCTTGCCAGTCTCTTTTCAATGATGGTGGGATGAATTTAGTATTCCCCTGCTACCACTTAAAATTCGGCACCTTTACATGAGGCGGTTTATTCCGTTAACGTTGCCGATTTCGTAGTCTGGGCTGAATACTAAATTCTTTCCCGTATTGGTTTTTGAAACAAAGAGGATTTGTATGTGGTGTTTATCTCAATTAGACCACTCACCTGACTTAAACAGAAGATTGCATAATTTCCTGATGGAGGGTACAAAAACTAAACAAATTTGGTGCACCTATATGTTGTGTGTGATCTCTCTAAACCGTAGATATCTCTCTCACATACACACATACACATGCATGCATGCATACGGCATAAGACTGCAACAATATGCATGTGCATTGAGCATAAGACTGACAGGAAGTTGACTTGGCTGTCTTTTAGAAAACGTGATGCGATAGCAGAATGAGTCGTTGTTAAGCAAAATCAAAATTCAGTTTTCAATTTCAGTTCATGTGCCTTTTTCTGGGTTTCACTTAGCTGAAAATGCCATCTCAAGTCTACTTAAGGTGGGTTCATACTTCATCAGCAGACATCTGCAGATGCTAGCCTTTCAGTATCCGGCGCGTAAAGCATGATCGAAAGATTAGTGTCCCGACGTCTGTCGTATGAACCCACCATTACAAAGCTCCAGAGATATGGTAATTGTAGTGTGTCTCAGAACAATGAAATACAAAGGAAGGTGAACATTGGCTATATCCCAAATTCAGCAACTCCCAGTATCTCCTTTACCGAAGCATTACCTTTGTTAAAGGCACTATCAGTGATTTGCTAAATCAGAAAATCAAAAAAATCATCAAAAATCAGATTTTTGCATGTATGTAACAAGTACGAGTATCCTAACATAAATGATAAGACCAGAAGCAACCTAATATGGACAAAATCTGAAATTTTAGTCCATACTGTCCGTATGGACACTTACTACAACACGTAATTGAATGGAGAATCGTATCTTGGAACACTGCCGTTTTCTTCCTTTTCTGTCAATTCTACAGCTGGAAAAGTTAACTTATGAGAATTCTACAGACTTATCCATCACTTTTAAGCTAATCCTGCAAAATTTCAATTATTTTGAACCTTTATGATAAATCACTGATAGTGTCTTTAATTTGTTATCAAACCCACAGTTGATATGCAAATTAGCGTGTCATGCCCGGCGCGGTGTTCATGGAAGTGTGTTTACGCAGTATGTTTAAGTTGACGCACTGTTGGTGAGGTTTGGAACTCTGACTACGCGAGGATATTGTGAGGAAAGATTCATTTCTGTCGAACTGAAAACATTTTAGTATTAAAGTGAGAATAATTATGTTCCTGTATACATAAGTTTTCAGAAAGATTTTTGTTGTTGAAAGGGAGAGCCACCTTAGGGAGATAAAAATTCACGGACGCATCTGATGCAGACTTGTTGATTTGTGACGACCCAGTCTGTAACATTTAGGAATTCAAACATGTTACAGAGTGGTTCATCACAAATCAACAACGATGCATCCATGCGTCCAAATAACATGTTTGAATCCCTTTCAACAACAAAAATCTTCTTGAAAACTTATTAATATCGTGTATAGAGGAACATAATTATTCTCACCATAATACTAAAATGCTCCCAGTTCACGGAAGTCTTTCCTCGTTAAAATATTTTAGCATAATCTAAAGCAAAGCGATAGTTTGGCTTTGCAGCTTTGCAGTTTGCACCTGGTGTCCTTGCGCGTACTCAGAGTTCCAAACGTGACGAACAGTGCGTCGCCTTAAGCGTACCGCGTAAACCGTGAACACTGCGCCGGGCATAATGTGCTAATTTGCATATCAACTGTGGGTTAACTCAAAATTAGTGACATATGACTGATTCAGCTTGATCACATCACAAATAATGAAGTCAAGAACAAAGGATAAGTAATTAAAGACCAACTCCAAAATAGCCATTTTGAGATAAACCCAAATAATTTGATTGGAGGTGGGTGCACTTGTTATAGTGCAACAAAGTCTTTGGTGAATTTGTCTGTTCCTCCATAGGTTTACAGACAAGCTTTGCAGGGGAAATGTTGCCAATACCATCCTTTACCTGCCCAATTAGGTGCTGTTCAATGTCAAAAAGTGCTGGGTATGTTTAAATGGTGCAGTGGGTAACAGCTGTTTTTTTTTGCCTTGTTGAAAAACCAGTTGTTAAGAGGGTGCTCTTTGCCATGAATGGTAAGATTTTGTTGGCAATACAGCTTGAAGATTCATAGTCTAGTATTCTCAGAGGAAGTCTTCTTTAGACCCAGGTTTAAACAAGGAGTTAGTCTTAATGGAGTGCCACCCTTTTTATTGTCTTTAAAGCAATAGCAGCACATTTTTTGGAGAGGGCGCCCCCAATTTTCACAAAAATTTGGAGATTTTTACACGGTTTATGGTAACTGGCTAGTAAACTAACTATACCTGTGAATGGTTAAGCTCGAAAAAATGTTCTCTGGGTCACAAAGAAGGAATTTTGTACTAGAATAATTAGTATCGGGGATCCCCGATAATAATCAACGGCTGCGGGAATTTGGAAACGGCCTTCCTTCCATGGAAAAGAGCTGGAATAACGCCATGTACATGTTCTACGCTCATCCATTAGTGTTTTAATCGTTCGGCGCAAGTCAGTTAGAGGTCTTTTCTCAAGGTGGCATATTTTCATCAATGGTACGGGACATAAACGTAGCATTTCCAGCTCTGCCGTTAAGTCCAATCGGGGATCCAATTCTAATTACAAAATCGCTTTTGTGTAAATACGCATTTTTTAGTTTAATTCGGTTAGCAGTTATTGTTTCCTAGACAATACCAACGTTAACGTGCAAAATATCAAATTTTGAAAATTGGGGGCGCTTTTCAAAAAATGTGCCATATGCTTTAACCTAGGTGTAAGTGTAATTGTTATAGGCTGAGAAAATAATAACTCACAAATGGCCTATTGCAGCCCATTTGTGAGGAAATTTTCCCGCACCTATTACACTTTCGAAGGTGGTGTTGAAAGAAACAGGTCCATTCATAGGACTCACCCTGGTTTTAAAGCTAGACTTCCTTTTAAAATACAAGCCTGTTAATACTTTTTGGTTGGTAGTTGCTTCAAACTGGCTGACCACGCAAAGCGGTGAATTAGTGCGGTGTTTCCCAACCTTTTTTTTTGTCCATGACTCCATTTTAATGATTAATCAACGTGGTACCGCCCTAACACTTTACAACCACTTTCTCCCCACGGTTGTTACTATTGTGCACAAATCACAATCTACTGTTCCTCATACATGGACAATTTAAACCACATTGGTAAATTGACAGAGCACCTTTAACCTTTTGATTTTTTATACTTTTTTTAAAAATGAAAATTGAGATTGTTTAAAGTTTTTTACTTGGCAACCCTTTCTCTTTCATTCACCCACGACCCCTTTTTGGGATCGTGCCCCCGAGTTTGGGAAACGCTGATTTAGTGTGATACCAAAATCCAATTTGGGGTCAAAATTGAGGAGGCATATTTTGCAAAGCTTTGAATAACCCTACCTTATAATCATTATATAATCAAGATACCCTAGATAAAATTAGTTCACTACAACCACCTTGTTACTTTTTAACCTAGATACCCTTGTTTCTTCCAATTGCACCTTTGTTTAACCTACCTACTACCTACCTACCCACCCGTGCTGTTCAATGGGCTTGGCCTCCATTAACACCTATTGCATGACTAGGTTATACAAGCACTATAAATTGGGAGCCAGGACATAACGGGAATATCAGGTTTTGAATACAACCGTGGGGCTGTGTATTGTTTGGGTGTATGCTCTCTCCATCTATCCACTGGCTGCGGCGTGGCTTGTCACTTTCACTCACTTTCCAATGTGGCCTTTTGATTTGTGCCTCGCACGATATTGCACAATTGAAACCTTTTGGACATATGACGACCATAAGTGTGATGGTTGCCACCATCTTGTGTTAATAACGTAAAGTGCTGATATTTAGTTGTGTGCGAGGAATTGATCACATAGAGGTTTAATGTCTGCATATTTTAGTTTCGAGTGGCATTTTTGAAAATGCATGGCACTCAGTTTGACGCACGATAATGGCACAAGTCCCCGCAGGGATGAGTGCCATTATGACTCTGGTCAAACTGACGCAGTGCATTGATTTTTGCCATGTATGAGAAACTAAAAAATAAGTAGACATTAACCTAGTCATTACATTAATACATTTACAAAAAATTTGAATATACTGCAGAAATCCAATGCCAGTAAAATGTTCAACAGAAATGCAAACACACCCACCATGAAGTGATCATCCACCACTGCCCTTAAACATTCTAAGCATTCCACCAACCATGTACTCATAACATCTAAAGAGGCAGGTTTAGATGCCCATGTGTGAGGCGTGACCTTGTCCCCTTGATGTGGGGAATTCTTTTGTTATGGACTCCATCAAACAAAATAATTCCAGGTTTCATTAACAGGTACAACACATGCATCTAACATCACACCTAGGCAGGTTAGATGTATGTGCAAGGTATGTGCTTTTTACCTTTGAATGTTTGGATTTTTTGTTTTAGGATCAATAGAACAAAAGAATTCCTGTTTCATACAAGTACCATTTATCATGTTTGGTATCTAATCTAACCTTTCTATTTCAGTTGCCCTAAGAGATTGTGGTGAATTATTCCTCACACATCAACACAACTTTCAGTCTGCAGGATTCTGATGATATATTGGTTGTGCATTTTATGCTCCACACGCTTTCTCTTAATGTATGCGATATTGCAAATTCCAATTTAACAACAACGCAAATCTTAAAGCTTCTCATCCTTTCAGATAGTGCTAAAAATATCATACAAAGGGTCAATTTCAGTTGTACAGGGGTTGATTTTTAAAGTTGCTCCTCTTTGGATAAAAAGGTGCAAATTATTGTGGGTGGGTTGAACTCGTGTTTCACTCTAATCCTTTATTAGCCTATCCATTATTTTGATACAATTTTCAGAAGGAATACCATCTTTTTTTTATAAAGTGTAAACAATGTTTTTGCATGTTTGAATTATACACATCCATACACATGCAGACTTTGTACAAAAAGAAGACACTACTAGTTTCAAGACAAAAAAAATGTTCAGAATAATGATAACATTTGTCACAATCTTCCTACTGACGCTCGTATATGACACTTTAAATTCCTTTAAGATTCACTGTAGGGCCATAGTGCAGTCACATGCATTTTATCCGCCTGCAAAAAGCTCTCTTTCACAGCACTACTCTTTTTACCTATACTCCCTAATACATCGGAGGAGGGCAATCTTTTAGAGCCCTTCCAAATTGTTTTGTCACTGGCTCATTCACGTTTTTTCAGCTTTATAACAAAACTCAACTTTTGACATCCTGACATGAAAATGCTCAAATTTGACCATATTTTTCAAAGTTTTCGTTATAGAATACACTCCTAATTAATCTACCAAATTGAATAGCAAATTATTATCATATTTTAATGGAGATAGTTTGTAGCTGATAAAATTAACACATTCAAAAGCCTGCTTTCCGTTCGCCATGGTGTATTTATCTAATCGGGCAATATTTTTAATGTTTCCTCAAATTTCTGTTTTTCTATAAACATATTAAAAAAATCATTTTATTTTTTGATTAAAATTGAAAATTGGTTTTTAAACCTTTGAGTTTCACAAAGAGCACATTATTAAAAAGGGTGTTGGTGTTTTTTGGGCAAACTCATACTAATCCTGTTTTTGAAAGTGTTTTAATTTTGTTTTCAGTTATGAGTTCCATGGAATTCTAAGTTAATTGAAATTATCTCTAGTCACGGCAGAAGAGCAGGTTCTCTAACTATATGAGAATGTAGTGGAAACCAATTTATGCTTTGGTACGATCCAAAAAATGACACTAAATTTTCAGCTGCATTCTTGGAATTTACCACCATTTAGAGTTTCTAATGCTTGGCAGTATCACAACTACCCAAATGTAATGTAATTTTTGTTGGTTTCTCTTTATTGCCATGATTTTGTTTTTCACAATGTACTACTAATAACTTGTTGACCTGTCCTCTGTTGTTTTGCACTAACTAAATGTTTTTCTTCTTCGTAACATTGAACTTGTCTTGCAAGTTCAACAATCATCAAATGTTTATCTGTCTATGGGAAGTTTTGAATTGTCAATGGCAATAATTCGAGGTTGAGAATCAAAATATTAAAGAATTTCTTTACTTCTGCTTAATGCTTCTTTTGAGAAATGTGATGCTTAATATTTTCTACTAAGCAAATCTATTCTTTGCTCCAAAATGTAACTATTTAAAGCTCATATATGGTATTGTATCAAACATTATATAACTTTAGTAAACAAAGAACATTATGAATTATTAACATCAAATTAAAGAAATGCTTTAATGTTTTTTTTAGTGTTGAGTACGTCCTTTTGATTGTCACGCCCGAGCTGATCTACACATTTGGTTTGGTTGAAAATCAAATATTTACTTTCCATTTAAAGGTGCCAACCATATATGTTACATATCAGTGTCCTTAAAAAAATCATAATCCGTAAAGCTTTCCATCAAAATACTCCCGCTCTGATAGGATAAGCGAGAATGTTTTTTTCAAAAATTGTGAAATTTCTTTTCTAATTTCGTATAGGAGCAGATAAAAAATTCAGCTATGTTTTTAATATTGAAATATTTTTAAGTATTTAAATCAAAATCACCCTTCTCTATTTTAAGACTTTTCTGTAGTAAAATCAGGAAGAAATTAATTGAGTGTCTAATCTATTTGAAATTACTATTATGACACAAAATTATGGGTGCTTTCAATCTCTTGTGCCACCGTTAATATATGCCGATTTGATCACAAGCAAACATTGCAGCTATTAATCTGTGAAGTAGTGAAAATTATTTGCCTTCAAAAGCAACCTTAAAACTATAGCGCTTTGTCTCCGATCAGAGTGAACGCATGTATAAGGGCCGTGTGCAAATCCAAACACACCAACCAATGCTAGGATACCTTGACGACACTGACTCAAGGAACGCAAAATAGACAATAATTGGTTTGAACACTAACAAGCTTCCACAGCACAGGAAATACAACTGAATTTCTTTACTCCAAATTGGCTATGTCGAAGAATTTCATCAATTTCAACATCTTAAAGAGGGCAACAAGGATTTTGAGGCACCCCAAATATTGTGTCATAATAGCAATTCATATAGATTAGACACATGCAATAGATTTCTTACCCTTGTATATTTGGCTACAGAAATGTTTAAAGATAGAAAAAGGTGATTTTGGATATGCTTATATTTCAAAACAAAACATAGGCTGATATTTCTCAGCTTAATATCCATTCAGATGGGATAATTTTTGATGGAAAGCGTTTACAAACAGGGCATAAATCAGTGCTTTCGATTTTTTTAGGGATACCCTATATTGAAATCTCTCTTTGCACAACCTTAATTATGTTTGTCCAACAGCTTGTTCCTGTCGCTGTCTTGATGTCATCCATGCTAAAGTAATGCTTGTTTATTTCCTGCATTACCGCCAATGAGCTATTAGTATTAAGATGGTACTCAAACTAACTTGTTTTTGTGCCACGGATTTCTTTCTTGGTACAGTCATCGCACCACCCACGTATTCACTCTACTAGGTCATCGACCCTGCTGCGATGATCGCAACCCATTCCCCCTAAAGTAGACAGCTGAAGTTTGCACCTAGCTTGATAGAAAGCGCACTCTATCTTGTTACGATGGAACCAGCAGGGAGATTTTGGTAAGCAAAGTACACAACGGTTGGACCTCTTTTATATAACCCCACCAAGGACTGGAGGAAAAAGGAAGTATACCAAAAACTGTGGGGATGTAATAATTGCATCGTGTCCACTTTTGGTTGGGATAAACTGTAACAAGTGAAAAGCACGTGGGTCCTTGTTCCCAGTAGGAAAACAAGTCAATAGTGAATTTTTTAGTTTGATGTGGAAGTCAGCCCTGTTCGTGTTGATTACACTAAACGTAGCGTTATAATCTATGTGATGAAAAGAAGGGTACAGTAATGGGCTCTTTTAAGTATTCCAAAGGATGGGTGATATTTGCTGAAGGACATGTGTTATGACGAATAAGCCAGAACAGCAGTGATATTCTCAAAGCAAGGTGTGCTGAGGCGTTCTGATAGGAATACTCTCCGGTATATTTCCACTTCAAAAAAACGTTTTCCTGGTTAAAACATGCCAGATTTACTCCACTGAAAATATAAAAAGAAATTATGGGCTGGTGTCAGGACTTAGCTTGCTGTCGGGCCACTCAGAATGGATTCTTCCAGTAAGACCGACTTGTTATAGAGTGAGAACACAGCGCGAACAGCAGAGATGTATGTGTATCCTGGCATAGCCATCAGCGGACTAGAGCAGACCAGATGTTCTATAGACTCCCGTCAAAGCCCTAGTTAGTCAGAAAAGATCATTTTAAAATACCAAGTGTGCAGTGTATCAAATAAGCTTGAGCACCAAAAATACCAATCCTGTGAAATTAATTAGTGTTTTCAACATTCCCTTTTGACTTTAGATAGACAATACTGTCAAGTATTAAAATAGTAGGATATGCACATTTTTTAGGTATCTGTAGCAGTGAGGTTTATAGTGTGTTCAGGAAAACTATGCATGGTACACGATCGGGTCGGGTCAAGTTGCATTCACAGTTGCAAAAGGTCAAAAGTCGTGTGCACCAGCGACATACTCTTTTTGTCGTATTTCACCGTGCAGTTCGTTGTGTACGGTGTTACACACGGTTACACCGAATCTCATATTTAATCCTTTTTGCATGATTCCAACCTTGAAAAAAAAATTAAAAAGTTTTTTATATAAAACACAAATTGAGATAGCAGGGGATCTAAACAATAAATGCATGTGCTTTTTTTAGATTTACTCTTGCAAGTAGGGGTGCGTACTTTTATCTCAGTGGCGGCTACTTTTTGATAAACCGCAGAGAAGTTTTCCTCTTTTGATCTGCGACATTGGTACAGACACATTGCTGCCTCTGAAAATTCTTCAACGAAATTTTTCATACCAAATCAGATAATACCCAAATTACACGGCACTATTCAAGTATAGTTTACAGCACAGTGATAGATACACGAATCCGACGGGGGGGAAGCCTTGAAAGGACACCCTCTACGTCGCCGCAATTACTGGGGGCATTTCTGGCCACCAAACCACAGTACACACACGTACAACCTACCTTTTTCGACAATTTTAACAATTTTTCACCGTTCAGTTCAATGGATGTATGGAAGGATGATGTCAGGGACTGTCCTAAACTGGAATTCCGGGCAAGTGTCTTACTGTTGTTGTAAAATTGAAATGGTTATCTGGGCCCACTTTTGTGTGATGAGAAAAAGGAACGGTTTATTGGTTAGAAGACGTTGTTAAAAATTGGGTACTAACAGCCGCGTGAGAAAAAATAATTTCGTAAAATTCAAACATCCCAGACAAAAAAGAAAGTAACAACAGAATGTGAATATATTCCGTGTACGGCCCACAAGGGACCGATCGTTGTGCCTGAAAAACGTGACATCTTCCGATTGCGGGTTGTTATGTTTTAGAAAGGGACGCTCCCGTTGCCCATGGATCGATCGGAGATCGGAACAAATTAGTCCGTTTGGGAATGGATGTGCTACCCTGACTATCGTACACATGAAAATGAACCGTGCGCGAAGCGAATTACAATGTGGTATTTAGGTGAAATGGATACGATCATTGTTTGGGGGGGTAGAACATGCCAAATTAACAGCAACAGCAATTTAAAACGGCATCAAATTCGGGTTGCTATTCTGTTTCAAATGACTTAACGGAGGAGGGCGCTCTTACGATTATCGAACGGTTACAAACAGACTTGACTAAGACTAGGCGGTCACGGAATATTTAAATCTAAATGACCGTTATTGGAAATTACACTATTTCCAGTGGGGTTAATCCACTAACCCCGACGGATTTTGAAGCCAATAATGTTTTCTTAATTTATTCATGATATTACTAAGACCGTTGAACAAAGGTTTAAGAGAGATTTTGTAAACTGCACTGGGAGCGAGACTGCCATAGTAAATGCAGTAGCAGTCCCCAAAAGTACCGTTGGAAATTCCCAATGCCCGAATCGAGCAGATCGTGTACTACACCCCTGGATTGTTGTGTTTTTATTGTAGGCTAACAATTGTAGTGTGTACGTGAAATGTGGAACTAAATTAACCATGTTTTAAAATGGACTTTTGTGAAACAACAATCGATTTAAAGCAAAACCTAAATGAAAAATAATTAAAAATAAAAATCATTCCACTCATTGGCGCAGAGTCGTGGTTGTGCCATTTGGGATTGCATCTGTACGGCGGCAGACATTCACATTCTTCATGTGTCAGTGAATTCACACGCAGTTCGTTTCCATTTTGTAACTTTTTATCGCTATTTGTGCGCCAAAAAATTTACATTTTTTTTCCTGAGCAGCCCATGATGAATACAAATGGATAACAGTGAAATAGTGTTGATTTTGCCATCGAACTGATCAAAATTACGCTTCATTGTGTAAAACGTACCAAACGTAAAGAGGGGGTATAACGAGGAATGCAAAAGATGCCCCCCAGTCCAGGCGGATGGTGAGTGAGCCGCCCACGGCGTAGGGGTGATCATAGTCGCTAGTCGATTCGTTGTATAGTCCACAATTTTCTACGGAACCATTTGTTAAAGTATTCTTGGTGCGAGAAGCTCCCACAGCATTTATTTGTATATTAATCAGGTAACTTTCACTAGGAGGTTATGGTATATGAAAGAATGAATGATGCGGTAGCAATGATATGTGTTGCAGTACGTGATTCGAACCAGTGATTTGAAGGTGGTGTGCATGTGAATTCACAGCCTCTGCGCATCTTTGCTGAACTTTATCAGAATGTACCAGGATGCATTG
>JAMKCH010008688.1:0-77665 GCA_023653785.1 Ophioderma brevispina
ATCTTTCAGTGTCCCATGGCCCGATCGCTAATTAGCTCGTCCCCAGAAGCCCCAGATTTTACCGAAGTGATCAAACATTTTGGTATCAGAAGAACGCTACTTTTTTTCCTCAATTTTACCCTGTGAAATCTTAGAGCCCGAGGATGTTTGGTTGGGAGGTTATGAGCGAAAATGTTTTGGGGGGCCCCCGTTTTGGTTCGACCATATTGTTTAAAAATTTTAACCATACTCTACAAAATCACGTTCTAGCTCTAGCAAATCAAAATGGATCGAAATATCAGCGCGAAACTTTCCAGATGGGTTTATGGAGTGAAGGCCATTCTAATCAAGATGAAAACCTCATATCCTTAATGTACTTAAGTGCAAATTTTGATTATTGTCTGTAAAGTATGACATTTTCTAAAAGAAAATGGAAGATGAACCCGATGATGGCAGCAGATTAATGTAAAACTTTCCGTTTTTAGAAAAATGCTAAAAAACATGATTTTGCCCCAAAATTTTCAGACGCATAACAACAACGATTGAATGTTCATGATTTCTTATGTTATTATTTTTTTAGAAACAAGACAAATTTGTCTAGGACGTTTTTTTTCATTTTTTAAAAAACCAAAATCATAGAGCTTACTTTTCGAAATATAAGGAAAAATGTCAAAAAAGTGTGATTTTTACCTTTTCTTTTCCAAAATTTGGAGTATATATTGGAGAATATCTGTAGTTAAAATCGCAAAATGGAAAAATTGAGAAAACCGTCCTAGAAAGACGATTCTATCATAGGAAAGTTAAAACCTTACCTTTTACTTACTTTCGGTACTTTGGAGTTAATCTTTCTGCAATTTGCGAAATTTTTGCTGAAATTTGAACATTGAGAAAATCCGTGTTTTAAGTAATAACGTGACTTTTCACGCCATTTCAAGCGTCTCTTTCTCAAATAACTTTGAACTTCAAAATTGAATATGTTTGCAAAGATGAAAACATCTTTCATGCACTTTTGAATCAAGCAGCTTTTTCTCTCTAACTCCAGAAATCACAAGAAATTGAAATTTTTTTTTTGTTTTTCCAAAAGGCGTTCGCGCAAACGTACATTCAAACCCTCTCACATGCTTCCATTACGCAGTAAAAATTCACTGCGCGCGACACGAATTCTGCGCCTGCTCCCGACGGCGTGAAGTGTGCTTAATTCCCGCCGTTAAGACTATGTGGTTTTTGTGACTTAAAAAATGGTCAAATAGCTGCTTTACATCGGGAAAAAATACAACTCAGGATTGGCCTGCATTGGATAACCTTTGTTGGTAACGATCGAACACAGGTTGATGTTTAAAATGGTGCAAAAATCAGAAATTGAGTAAAACCAAAAGCCCTAGGGTTACACTGTACCTTAAGGGGCCATTGTTTTTTTCTACAAAGTCAAATATGCTGAGAATTTTACACATTTTAAATCCCCTCCAAAAATTGTTTATATAGAGTGTTACTAGACACTTGACAGGGCTTTATTGAAGAACCTCTGTATTTTGAGTCAAAACTGATGTGCTGGTCGAAAAGGTTTTCGCGACTTCAGTTAGGCCCGAGTGCTGGACATCAGCTGACCCAGTGAGTTACTGGTTTGAGGCTGACCTGCTGTAGTGACAACTCTGTGAATTTTACATGAAATGTGGACTACATCTACTTTTGTTCAGTTGCTTGAAAAAAAAAAAAGTCTCCACAAGCTACAGTTTCTTCTTGCTTATAAGTTTTAGAGCTGTCTCAGTGACCCCGTTTGTTCCTGAACATGCTACGGTTTCTAAAATATCTTTCATTGTCTGAACAGGAACGAACTTATCTAGAGTCTAAATAGAAGCATTTCATCATTTATAGCCTTACAAATTAAACTTATATGAGTGGTTAATAACCTTAGTGATAAGAAATTTTGTTTAAAATTTTTGAAACTCCACTTCAGTCAGTGGGGGTATTGCTATGATGCAGCTAGAGAACACGAGTGAACTCACTCAGTCAGTTATCTAACCGTGTGTCAATTGACCTATTCCATCTTTGGTATTTCCATCTCTAGCATGTCTTCTATCATTCTTCAGGAATGAAATAGTGCAAGAGCGATTATTGAGCATGAGCTACGTGCAGGACTATGATTAAACATGTGACAGCACTCAGATCGCGGGATAGAAGATTTCGGATGGTGGGAGGTCAGTGAACTATTGCCCCCCCCCTCAACTTTTTTACCTATTGTCCATTGAGGCCATACCCATAGCTTTTTGGTGTAAAACTCCTATGAAAGAACTTTGGTTGGTTACAGTTAACTTTGCAAAGAGAAATTGAAGCTGCATACTTTATAAATCTGATTGTTCTGGCTAAAGAAACCTCCCTCACAATTTTTTCGACAGCACTGCGTAGATGAGACAACAGTATGTCTGTATAAATGTACACTTCTTTTTAGCAGAAGTAGGAAGTTATCATCTACACCCGCAACATAAGCGAATTTTGTATTTTACAATGCTTGAGCTGAAAACTGTGTCTGCACTCCAATTCACATTTAAAATTGAATTGACCGAGAGATGGAAATTCTTCAGTGTTATTATTGTTCAATCACAAAATGCTTTCTGCATTGCATGCATTCTGGCAAAACAGTGAAAAGTATGAGCATTCTTAGATGCCAGTGTGTGATCAGACACAATTTTGGCATGACTCCTACAGGTCGCTTGACAACAGGTCAGGCACTAGGGGAAATAAGCGTCAGGGTAGTTGTTTTGCTGCCATGAGGAGGACGTCAGGTACTGTAAAACAAGTTCATTTTACAAGCAGGTTAATTTTAAGAATTTCTCAAGGTGTCAGGTTGCAGAATTAAATTGCTGATAATTGGCTGTTTTAAATACTTGGAGCTAGAATTCAGCAGTTGCGCGAAATTTAATGCTACGAAAAAAAGCAGTAATTGTCAATTTGCAAGAAGAAAACTTGCCTTGAAATTATTTTGTTATTACCCCGATACCCGAGTTGGGAGGTCATGAATGCTACTATTACTGATTTTATTATCCAGTGATGTCCATATTGGGATTATAGCAATACTGAGTTAGACTGGGCTTCTCGTTAGGTTTTTTTTTTTTTTTCAAGAAAGACAATAGAGCACAGTGGCTTATTGAGGCAAAAAATCCAGGGGGGAGCAAAATTAACAAGTTGAACAAAAATGCCCTGGGGTGCTGCAGGCACAGCCATGTTCTTTGACCTGAAATTGATATAGATTATGGTCTTCAATATACTCTATTAGCCTCTACTTACATTAACATAAAACTTATTGCTAGCTTGCTTAGGAAATCCCAGAGGGGACTTGGAAGCGACTTTAAAGGTGTTCGTGGTGTCAAAACACGAGTAGTCCATTGATAGGTGTAAAGAGTTACACTGGTCTGTTGCAAGTATCAATCATGCTGTCAGCAGATTGTCTTGTTCTTGTGTGAGAACATACATTCACATGTGTGTTAGACCTTGACGGGATCTTCTAAACACAGACTATCAAAGACATTGGTCTCTTAACCACAAAACAGGAGATGTGATTCTCAATGTGGAATAACGCAAAAACGTGATCAATTTGGAGAGTCAACAAGTTAGCGGTCTGCCTTGTTGGATATACAAGAACCCTGTATGTGGCTGGGCCTGAGAAGTGAGTGAGTGAGTGAATTGTGTTTGCCTACCAAACTTCAGTGGTCCATTCAGGATAAAACACAAGCATAAATTTTAACATTTTTTATGATTAAATTGTTCACACACATGCTGGACTTTTTGCGCAGGGGGAATTTGCCTTAGATCAGGTCTGAAACTTTTTCCCTAGTTTGGTTTTTGATTTTGAAAATTATGTTTGTTTCCAGTGAAATTTTACTCAGCATTGCATCAGTAAAAGTCCATCTAAAGAGGTGGATAACGGAGGTAGGAGATTGCCTACAAATTACCTAGCAAGTCATTATTCTGACCTGTTTTTATACATATTACGCCTATATAGACCGATTCAATATGACGTTCAGCCACCAGACATGGTGGTGGACAAGATGCATAATTCCAGGACTACAATACTTAAGCTGTCAATCGATCCATGTTTATCGAATGCACGGGGATCATTGACAGGGACAATGTATTGCTGTCAATCGATCCATGTTTGGCGATTGCACAGGGATCTCATTGACAGGTGAATGTATTAGAGTACTGGAGTGAGTCTATTGACTTGTCCACCAACAGGTGGCTATTGAGCGGTTCTATCACCTAGGAATCGTTCTAATTGCGTGGAAAACTGGAACTCAGTTAAAAACGTGTCGATTGTCTAATGTCTACTGGAGTAGATCTGCCAGAAGCATTACTAACAAGTTAAAGGTGCAACGAGAGATTTGCAAGTCAGCCATATTTCTGTGATATGTAGATTTCATATCGATAAGATGCTCAATAGATCCCAACCTTTTATTGGGTACAGAAATAACTTTAAAAATGAAAATAAAAGGCGAAGGCATATGCTTAATTTTCAATAGAAAACATAGGCTTTGAATTTTTGATTTGCTCCTATACGAAATTAGAAATTTCATAATTTTGTACCAAAGTACAGTGCTCAGCTTAATCCTTACATATGGGGATTAATTTTTGATATGAAGCTTTACACCAGTGCCAAAATTGGAATTTTCACATTTTTTACGGACACTTGTTATTTTGAAATCTCTTGTTGCACCTTTAACTGCAAGGATTCGTAGGCATTTGGCGGTATTCGATTGAGGACTTTTTGCTAGTATGTGTGAGATTATGCATGTTCAATGGAAAGCTTTTGCTTCTAAATGCGCATAAACATTCATGTGATGGACAATATCCATGTTTACCTTCTCGTAATTAATTGTTTTTTTTATTCCATCTACTGTACCATGATGAGCACCGTACATGGTCTGACTACAGACTCAGTAGTCTGGCTGAGTTCTAAAAGACTTCTACTTCAGAGATGCGCCAAAAAATTAAAAGCCAACACAGGTTCGTAATCCGATAATATTTTTATTCAATAGTAGGCTAAAAGTATTATTTGTAAGTGGGATACCACATACAAAAAGGTATTCCATTGTAGAAACAATGGAAATCTAATGGCACTGTAAAATGCAATCTCTCTTTCAGGGATAGAGGAATACAATAAGATAGAGCAAGATGTTAAGATTCAATATTGATTATTTCTGACTGGTATAGGGGCTTTATGGGGGCAGGCTATATTAAACATATTGTTTGGTGGTTTATTTGGTAAATGCGTTTTTTAAAAATCGATGTTGTGGCATGTTTGAACAGGTTTCAGGGTTACTTTTGCTGTGGTAGGCCAAGTGATGTTATGGATGTGAAGAGACCAATTACCTTTAGAAAACAAGTTGGCATTAGAACCACAATCTTGGTCAAAACATGTTGAACACCATACTAATTTTGTACCTCTGATATGATGAGGCATGAGAAGATTACTTGCTCCATCAGGCGCTTGTCTATACCTAACCCATCTCTATTGGGAGTCAAAAGTAGGAGTCTTGAAGCATGTGTGCTTTTATCTTTTTGACTTACTTTTGTCTATGAAGAAATAGGCCAGTGATTTGTGTTTTCTTCCATTTTGCATTAAAAAAAAATCAAAAATCTGGAAATTTGCCTTTATAAATTAATTTGAGATGTAGGAGAAACATAACACTGGAGGACAACTATTGTCCATGGACTTCTCCAAATTCGAGTAAAATTGCCAATTATTCAAACCCACAAACGGCCATGCGCATCCATCAAATAAACACAGAATTACAACATCTCAACTAAACCAATGTTTTCACAAATTAAAAACACTCAACATTTTTGATTTAAACATAACACAACAGCAGTTTTCATGTATCGCTAACAACTCAAAACCCTTCCAAACTCCTTCAAAATATTTCTCAAACCATCAGCTGACATACATAGATACAACACTAGAAATGAATGCACAACATACACAAACTAAACCCCTCATCAAATCTAATGAACTACTCAGTGAAATACACTGCCCGAAAATATGGAATGCCTTAGGGACAGCATCATAAGCTAAAAAACCACTAGTGCTTTTAAACTTAACCTAAAAACATGAATTGATTAATAAAGATTCAAAATATTTATATTGTTATGAAACTCATCCTTTTAAATTTCTAGTTGGTCATCATAATTGCAATACCTTCGCATCCTGCATTCATCATTTCTTGTTTGGATTCACTATGATCAATATGTTCTTTTGCCAATAACTTGTTTTTTTTAAAATAATGTCAAAGTTCTGTCTTGTGCATGTTTTGTTGTGTTTGTTTGTCCGGTTGTTTGTGTCTTTTGTCTTTGTCTAATCTTGTCCCGTCCTTGTCTAGTAATCCAATAAAATGTAAACTATGTATAGTGAAAGGTGGGGCCATGCTCAAAAAGTCCATCCGACTATTATGACCTTCTGCATTTTCATTAATGTCTTTACTAATTCAGTTAAAAAAACACCATTTATCTCTTTAGATTTCTGTAATGTTTGTATCAATATAAATGTATGACTGAATGAAGATGCTTATAAAGTTATGGTCAAAATAATTTGAATTGAATTGAAAAATAATTATTGAAACATTTCTATGTTAAAAAATGTAAGTTGTGAAAGGTTGAGTGGATCATGCTTATTTTGACCAATTTAATATGCAAACAAATGGAAAATTAAAAATAGGTGGGGTGTTGGGTGGCAACATTCCACATTGGATTCATTGCAAGGTGAGGACTTACTTTACTGTTGTTTTTTGGTCAAAGGTCAACATTGTTCATAGAGAGGACAGTCTATTTCGGTATTCTAACCAAGCTTGTGGATTGGTTGTTTAGGGAAGGAAATATTTTCACAAGATTTTTTTTTGATCTTTAAAAACTCTTCAAAAGAAATTCATAAGGTTTCCTGCATTTTACTTGATGCAAAAAATTGCCCTACATTATAAAAGAACATTTGAAATTTTGCGTATCAGTTTTGTAAGAAATTACATTAGTATAGTCTTGTAAGAACATTATTTTAAATTAGTTCAGTTGTGTAAGAACATTATTAAAAAAAAACAACATATAGAAACTCGGAGAAACTGGGGAGCATTGAATTAAATAAAGGGGGACCCCAAAAATAAACGGTCTCGAACCCGGTCCTCTCACTAACTAGGCGTGAGATCTTATCCAAATTATTTTAAAGGGGGTGGACCGATTTAAGTATATAAGGTTTGTCTCTTGATAGAAGGCTTCAACCCCCAATCCCCATCTTTGAGGGTTTTGTTTTGTGATGATTTTTCAACCATTTGATGGGAGATAAAGAAATGAGTTTGTACTCCCCATAGGGTACTCTGTAAATAAATTGTTGACAAAGGGGGCCCTTTTTGGTAACAAAACTTCCAAACTAACCCAGCTTAGCCCTAAGATTTCACAGGGTATAAATGAGATAAATGGTTAGCTTTCTTGCAGATACCAAAATTCGCCATCGTCCAGTTAAAATTGGGGGTTCTGGGGATGAGGATATTAGCGATTGGGCCAGGGACATTCAAATATTAGTATCGTTTTGTTATAAGAAAGAAATCAAGCAATTAAGTAGATCAGACAGAAGGGGGAAGGGTGGTTGACTTCCTGTTCAGACTTTCTGTGTGTAATGATGCTCTTTGAAATCTCCTTGTGGGAAGGGCATGGAACTAGAAGTTCGCTGGTTACCAAGTGTTAAGTTAGACATTAACAATTGAGCAGCCAACCATACTCTTCCTTTGGCAGCTTAGCCAGATGGGTTATGACAGCAGATTCTGTTGTCTAGGTCGGATTGTTGCCCTATCTCCACAAATAAGTTGCTGTACTCCACCATTCTCTTCCAATTTTGATGACTCTTGCAACAAAAGACCTTAGTAGGTAACATGACATCTGGTCTGTGAGGTGCGATCTATACTAGTAAATAGCTTATTAACCTATTGACCCTAGCAATTATGGATAAGTTATAATATTATTGCATTTTATAAGTCAGTGGCTTCAGAGATGGCATCTCAAATGTTTGCAGGTCATTTGGAAGCCATCTAAAAAAACACCAACAAAGAATCGGCTTGTTCAACTCATTTAAATTGCATTTTCATGATGATTATGAATATGCCTTGGAAAAATACTTTTGACCTTTTTGATGAAACAAATATTAACAAATTAATTCAGGGCTGGGCTTAGTCTAGAGATGGCATCTCTTGTTGATGATCATTGGGAAGCCATCTAAAAAAACCAACAACAAAGACTGTTAAGTTTGTTTCGAAACATTTTCATGCAATTGTCGTAGTGATCTATATACCGTGTTGAAAAATAAATAATTTTTACCTTTTTTAAACAAAAAAATTAACAAATAAGTCAGGGGCTTTAGAGATGGCATCACATGTTGGTATACATGTCATTTGGAAGCCATCTAAAAAAACCACCAACAGATTTTAAGCTTGTTCGACTCAAATGCACTTTCATATGATTCTGAATAGCCCTGGAAGTCTTTTGACCTTTTTCAAACAAAAAAGTATGGAAAAAATTACCCCTGCTTGTTTTTTGTGGGCCCCGCCAACATAGCTGGGTGGCATACATTACTTAGCGTTCAGTTGTACGATGTGTATGTGATGATTGTATGTATGATGTATGTTTGTCTCTACGTCCCGACTTTGATGTGGGTAGTGGGTGGACCAAGTATTACTAGTAGCAAAGTGTGACAAAAGCATGCATAGTAATGAGCTCATTTGCATATTTGTTCTTTTTTTTTTTTTTTAAATATTCTTTGAATATTCTGATTGCGGAAAAAACAAGAACATCCAGATTCTAGTGAAGGTTTCTCCTGCATGCTCTAACTACCATTCCAATTCCAGTGGGTGCTTGCAAAATGCCCTAATTGCCCCTTAGACACTTGAATTTTAATATAATCAGAACTCTAGTTTCAGGAAAGAAAATCAATGATCAACATTTGCACTGTCTTTTGCTCTTTTCCAATGCATGCTATTTCCTTCTCCTTTTTTATAGCTTGTGGTAAAACGTTTTGTAATTGTAGACAAAAAACAATGATTTATTTTCAACAAGGCTAGACGGTGATGTCATAGCATGTAGTAAATAGCAAGTAGTAAATAAATTAGTGTTCTCAATCCTTTACCTATTGTAGCTTATGTGACTCAATAAAACCTATAGGGGAAGGTGGATCAGACTTCGCAATAAATGTGGGATTAAATGGCTCTTCTCCCCTGCTCCCTTGGTGCGAAAGTATTTTGCCAAATTGCATGTACAAGTAGCAAAGATCTTTTCAATAGGACTCACTTTCTTTATCTTGAATTTTCAATTGAAGGTACTGAACAATTTAGGCATCATGGAGGGAGGCCGGGTGTGTTGCATGGAAAGTTTAACACTTAAGGCCCAAGGGGGGGGTTCAATAGTACCAAACATTGATGTTTTTTTTTTTTTTTTTTTTTTTTTTAAAAATTTTTAAAGGAGTTTTTGCTAATGCTGATTCTGAATACGCTTTCTGATACAAAAAAACAAAAAAATTTAAATCCGCCCACGCTTCATTAGAATACTTAGGTTGGGTACCTAGGAACACCCCCCCCCCCTTGGGCACTATTCGGGGTGAAAAAATCAAGAGATATTTTACTAATGTAAAAAATTTAAAGTTTAAAGTAATTAAATCTTGGGATTGTTTAAATTTATACCAAACAAAAAAAGGAAAATTAATTAATTAAATTAAATTCATACTTAAATCAAATAACCTTTTATTGCTGATAGCATTCAATTTAATTTTGTATTGCCGTGCTCTTAACTGTGTTAATAATGTAGTCTATGGGGAAAAATAAGGCGATTTGAAGTTTGTGAGAAAATTACAAGAGGTATAAATTTGGCTATATTTTGCAATGATTATTTTAATGGTTATTCTAGAGTAGATATAATGGAATTATTTTGGTTCAAAACCTTATATTGGAGTTGATGAGATGGGGGAAATGTTCGACCCACTCTGTTTTCGACAGAGTGACAATTTAACTGGCTGTAGGTCATAGGTCAAAGGTCTTGGATTTTCATTTTATTGTGGGATGTTGTTCTTAGTGACCCCCATTTATTTGCGTTAGTGTCATGGATAAAACTCCCACGGAAAGTGGTATCTGGGTTGGGCCCTAGGAACCCCCCCCCCCTTGGGCACTAACGGAGTTTTTTTTACTTGGGCACTTAAGTGTTTTTAACGGTGACCTTTTGGTTGGCCTTTGAGGGCTACCAGTTAAAACTGATAAAGTGAGGAAAAATCCTTGTATTTTAACCACCCCCTGTGTGCAGATTTGGAGGCGCAGCAGGCAGGGACACACACACACACACACATTAATACACATGCAGGGATCAGTATGGAATTCCATGATAACTTAATTTGACGAAAAGAAAATCAAATAAAACCATTCAAAAATAAAAAAATTCCGGACAAAAAACAAATTTCAGGGGGAAATCGGTTAAAAAAGTAATCAAACCCCAAATTAAAAATCCAAAATCAAGATTTATTTTCCAAATTTTTTAAGGTCCATAGTTGATTGTAATAGCATTGTCCCCGAGACCCCAAATTTTACGCGAAGTGGTCAAAATTTTGGTATCAGAAGAAGAGTATTCATAAAAAAAAGTAAAATTTTATCATTTTTATTATTTTGAGTGAAAAGGTGCGCTCCATTTTGGTCAACCAATATTAATTGACACAGGGCTCATGGGATTACAAAATAGCTCTCACTTCAAAATTATGGGTTATATATCGGCGCGAGACTTTACAGATGGGGTTTGGGGGGAGAAGGCATTCTTCAAGATGAAATTAAGACTTAATTTGGGTTCATCCCCCTTTAAAAAGCATAATTATAAAAAATAGGCCAAATATTTTTTAAGTCAAATTAAATACCAGAATTTTTTTTTTTTTTTTAATTCCAGGAAATTATAAAACACAACAAAAATGGCAAATTTTAAGAAAATTCCTTCAAAAGGGCTTCCATGAAAAATGTCCTCAAAGTGTGACATGATGTAAAATACCGACTTAGATAATTTATTGCATTCCAAGTGTTCTTATACACTTTGTCAAACATAAATCAAAGTGAATTTGACAGAAAATACCAGCAAAATGCCATATTTGAAGAAAAGTCATATTTACTCCCATAGAGTTAGTGTGGGAAAGGAAATCACATGTAAGACTGGGACACGGCGTCCTGTTACATGTGATTGATGCATGATAATAGTTATTGTATCATACATAAATTATCAGAATTGTTTTTGTTAGATGGAAATGTGTATTTTGCAACATTATCATTGAGTGACTGTAAGTCTGCATTTTCTGTGAAATAATACCGTTTTACTTGACTGGCAGTTCAACGTTGTAAACGTCGGAACACCACTTATTCAAAGGTGCCAACTCACAAAGGACAGAGGTGAAAGTGACCTTTTTTTGTTTTTAAATATGTAGCCAAGTTCTTTCTCAACATGGTATGGAAAAAGTGCATACCTTGCTTAACAGTGAAGATCTGCGACAAACTGCAATTAAATTATAACGTGTACCATCGACACCACATTCGTCTTTATCCATTTTGTGCTAAATCTGAAATATGGACAAAATTTATTGTCTGCAATGCTGTTAGATGTACCTGCAGTCATATATTATATCATATAATTGATATAGAGGGTCATTTGGACAAAAATATGGAAGTCACACACGCTTTCATATGTACAAAAACATTAAAGTCGGACACCAAATGTTACACTTTGTATTCTTGCCTTTATGAAATAGGACATGAAATAACGAAGAAAATTTTAATGTGATCTTTCATATGTTTTTTACCTATAGTCTCCACCTATATCAATAAAAGGAAGTAAACAACCATTTTCTTGCAGTACAACTTATTTCTGATTGTTCCTTTCTATGTCACAAAATGGCCCTATATTGTAACCCCGGACACCATCGTCATTCAGAAATTAACGAAAATGTTATAAAAATTTTGCACCAAGTTGGTTTTGGCATATGAAATCCTTTGATTTAGTCCACAGTTTGAACTCGTTATCATATAAAACTGTTTTTGTCTAATTAAGATAAACAATTTTTTGATCACCTAGCAAAAATGTGATGAGGAATTTTCATGGAAAGACCCATATTTAAAAAAAATAGACTTGACCTACCTAAAGGTGCTATGACCTTGTGATTTCACATTAATGTCATTACAACTTTCCTGCAAAATGCCCTGCTCCCCCATTTTCCGTTTCATTTTAGATAAACTGAATAGGAAATTGAAGCACTTAAACTGCCCTCGTCTCAGTTAAACACACAATACTGTTTAATTTGCAAGCAATTGTTTGAAATATTTGAATCAAACAACCGATTCAGCAGAGTTTTTGTTGACCGTAGGTAATTATATTTTTAATCTGAAATTAAGACCTTCTGTACCCCATTACAAACAGCTGACTCTAGTCATCCATTTAGTGTGTCTCTTGAATACCACTGTCGCGCCTTCGTTTCTATATAGAATCATGTAGGGCAGATGGTGTTTTGATTCAATCCAAGAATGCATTGCACTGGGATTATACTATACGTAGCTGGAAACACATGTCAGTCCATCATCAGCCTTTTTGTTTTTCCACTGTTGGACAAAAGCCTCAGACGAGTGGTTTTTCATGCGGATTTTGGCCTCCCCTCCATGCTGGCCTAGTGCGGTTGAGTGACCCGGTACCTAGAAGTTATAGTGCAGTTAACCGCCCGGTATGGTCCCTACTCTTTTCGATAATGTCTCAACTTTTTTAACGTGTTCCAGGAAGACTCCCCTGATACCGGACCAACAGCTTTACATAACTCTCCGAACCATGAGGCGCCGTGCAACCCATGGGGCATCCACCCCTGCACATTTCGCGCAATAGGTGGAGCGAGGAGAAATTCCATAATCCAACACTGCTGTGCATTATGCATTTCCGACCTTATATTATAGGACTATTTGAGTATGACCCAAAATCCTCATGTTCATACTTAGGTATAAACTGTTAAAGAAGTTTTAGAAGCACAAGCCATTTCATGATAATGCTAAAAAATCCTTAAGTACTAGCACCCTTTGGGTTTAAAATGAGTGTAAAAGTCCTTTTTATGTTTTTAAGAATGGAATTTTTGTGGGATCACATGACCTTATTGAAGTGGAATTTTCCCCAATACTGGTGCATTGTGGGATGGACCTCATGCACCCTCTGCATTAGGGTAAGATATTTTATCTGAGTGAATATTTTTTGTTCAAATGATTCAGGTATAAATTGGAGTATTTTATATGTCACACTTTGTTTTTTGTTATTTGGAATTGGAAGTACATTTCTATCACAATATAACAAATGAATTGAGATCATTAGTGGGTAGAACATTCTAATACAGGAGACTCGTAACCTTCTTACCACTACAATTTACATGAAAATATGATCTTCCAAGAGGTGTTACAAATCACTCTTCCTACAATACAGATTAAGAGAACTCCATGGAGCGGAAATGCACACAAGGAGAGATGTTGGGGAGCGATCACGCTCGCTCCAAAAGTGCTCTGCTTTTTATTCACTTTAACCATTTTTCGTTTGTCAAGAGTCGCCCTTGTCCTGAATACTGGATTCAAAGTTTGTTGTGATCAAATTACCTCAATTGCCAACATGTCTGTTGGTCAATCTGATATCTGCATATTAATGAGCTTTCTAATGGAAGGGCAACCCATAGTGTCCTTCTATTACCAATCTCATTAATATGTGAAGATTTCACAAAAAGGTTTTGTTGAAAAAAAAAGTAGCTGAACTGTGTAAACTAGTAGCATATTCGAAATTATGGTGTTGTTTCATTGTAAATAAAAATTTGTTTTGCTCTGGTTTGAAACTGATACTATAAACCATATATGGAGGTTTTTATTAGTCTCAGGTTTGAAAGTCCCAAAAACAAGACGGGAATGTCCCTCTGTTACCGTGGGATTTCCCATGTTCAATTACAATGGCAGAAATATTTTTCTCTCAGAAAATGAAAAAACCATGATGAATGCATGCATCTTTAATTGTTAAGAAAAAATTTTGTTTGTTTGCTCGTAATCCACAAGTCATGGTAAATGGTCTTTGTGGTGGTGTAGGATTATTCCGTCTATGTGCTGATCCGGGCCGTCGTGTATCCATGATACGGACGCTCCTAACATGGCCCGCTATAAGAAAAATAAAAATAGGATATAAAAATGATAAACATAAGTACAAAGTGGTACCTGACAATAACAGAAAAAGACAAAGCTACATAGAGCATGGGTAACAAGTTCAGTGGCCAATTATTCTTCCTCACCATATTTTACTGCCTCATGCTGCAGCAGCCAACTCACCATACAAAACATCAAGAATCAATAATGAGATACAGTTTTATCCAAGGAGGATAAATTCAACAGTTTGTTATGCATCTATAACAAACTGTTCACAATTTGAACCAAGGATACTAAATTTAACAATTTTATGACAATTTGTCTCCATATTGTTGAATTTAGCATCCTTCAAATGGTATATAATTGATTATTGGTATCATGATCATTGATGTTGGGAGTGTTGGGTTAGCTGCCAGGACCATCTGGGTGGTATAAGCCAACTCAATAGAAATGTTATTGTTAATGTAGGCTTACTGACACAAAATTAAAATTGATTGATGGGAGTTGCTGCATAATTAGATGCTATATTATAAACCTTGGGAGTTTAAAATTTTAATATAATAATATTTGGAATAACATCCGTTTAGGTTCAGTCTTGGTTTATCACAATATCCAAAATTTGAATATTGTTAAATCCTTAGGCTAGCCTAATTCCCTTTTTTGTTTGGTGCATTATGATCACCATTTTACCTAATAGATCAATGTTATCAAAAGCAATATGTAATTTCTAGAGGAATATGACAAAACTAGATTTTCTCTTGTGTTGCTCTAAAACAAAAGATATGCCTGAAAAAAGTCCATCGCCAATTTGAATTAAGCCTAAAAAAGTCAGAATTTACAAATGTTTGAAAAAAATCTCTGCCTTGACCTCTTTCGGCTGGGCGAATTAAGATTGGGAATTTTTATTTTGAGTATGTGAATCATTCTCAGCTAAAGCACTTAGAGGGAATTTTAGTTCCTTAAATCAAATCATTGTGTAAGTGAAAGAAGGTTGTAAGTGCAATGGCTGCCATGTGATACATCTGTGTGCTGCAATGTAATATATTATGATAACTTTCAATTTATCTTTCCTTCACTCAGTGGTTCTTGAAATGCCCAAAGAAACCATTTCAAGAGTCACTGACTAGGCATAATAGTATACAGTATGCGCATGTTTGATGGGAATTTCTGACAAATGGCAGCTATTGTACTTACGACCTTCTTACACTTACACAATGAAGTCCAACCATACTGAAATCTCAACATCCAAGAAAAATTGGGGGCACATGATCCATTTTTCACAGCAAACTTATGAACTAAAAGTAAGCCTTAATGTCACATCAACATTATATTCCTTTAGATTTTATGAGCTTCCTATATACTCATTGTTATGTCATCTTTCTCTCTATTGATCTATTTTGGCTGTGTTAAATGAAGCTGACTGTGTTTGCCCAGCATTCCTAACGATACTTGCAGACCCGAGACAAGTGCTTATCCAAGGCACCACCAGGAAATTAAAGTGATGAGAAAATTTAATAACTTTTGCACTTGGTCATCGACAACTATTTATGTAGTTGGTTAGTTCCAATACTGCGAGCTACTACATACGAATTTAAATGAAACAACAGCGCCATGTGTGTCTCCAGTCAGTGTGAGATTGAACATTTATTTTAATTTTAAGGTCAACTTATTATTATCTGCTGTATGCCAACCAGAAAAAAATGATTTGGCTGAGTCACAGATCAACGCACCAATAAATCGTGTCCCATTGAAGAGGATGCTGCTCAGAGAGGGCATCGTTTTCATTTCAACACATGTGATCTGTATGGGATGACTACTAGTGTGTGGTTCGCTTGGCTGCCGAACAATCAGCTGTGCTCTTGTGGCTTTATACCTTTGCCTGCTGTAGGTAACTTCAGTAGCCTTCGTAATTAAATGTACGATTGTTCTAATCAATTAGGCAAAATGGCCGCTTGTGATTGAATCAGTGGTACTGGTGATTTCTGTGAGTACTAGAAGCCCAGTCACGACTCAGTGGTTCATGACAATAGTCTACAGATTTTAACTTTAAATCTGTTTGTGCTGGTATTGTATAATATAGGCCAGGTCTGTATGTTGATTAGATGCCTGATTTAAAAGGAACAGGGAGTTGGGTAAGTAAGCATGTGGAATTGTGCATTATGAATATAAAATGTGCTCTTGGCAACCGGTACAGTCGTGCCTGCCATTCATACCGGCTAATTGGATATTTTTACACTTTCATCTGCTGTTCTAGACAAAGAGGGGATGTTGTGCCTTGGTGAAATGCATGGATTTTTAAGTAGGGCCACCAAGCCGTACATGGGGATTTTGAGGTAGGGCCAAGCTGTGCACACTTTAGTGTGTACATGGGATTTAGTATAATGCTGAAATAGTACTTACCCAGCACTGCACTATTGTTTTGATTTGTATTGCTTATTGGTAAGTAAGTGTGTAGGCTTGGTAACAGAAATCAGATGCTGCCTTTTTTTAACACACTAAGTTTGTTTTTGTTTCTTTATGTTCATTTCAGATGACTGTGCCAGATTTGCTTTACTGAACTAAAAAAGCAATTGGATTATATATTTCGCTGGTGTATTTTGGAGATAAATATGAATCATGGCGGATGAAGAGGGTGCATCTTCATCTGAGAAGACGTGGGATAAAGGCCCTCCTCCTCCCCCTCTTCCTCCAGGGGAAGATGATGCATCTACATCACAAACGTCTTCTGCTGGAGATTGCAGCAATGGTGTTAGTCACGGTGATAATACAGGTATGTGTATTGACAAATCGGAAAAGCTCTCTTAAAGTATGTCAGAGATTCTCAGACAAGCATTACAATAACAGAGGAATCACATCTATTCCAGGAAGTCCGGCCAAGCGTACACCCTTCTTGAGTGTGCTGTGACTCAGTGTAGCTGTATATATTACGGTCTTGACAGTATTTGTGTTACAATCAACAATAACGGACAGCTTATGAGAAGAGTTTGGGATAGGTTTTTAATTATTAGATAAAACATAGCCAAATGTCCCAATTTGTGCTGTACCATATTAAAATTTGTAATTGATTATTTGGTGTTCTGATTTGTATCAAGAGTGATAATACATACTTCCTGATTGAAAGAATTAAATTATTGGATACTCTCTTTCTCAAAAAGGTAAATTTCCAAAAGTGCTCAACCTGTGAAAAATGCTTTCAAAAGTAATGTTTTAATGAGGGTTCCACACTTAAAAAAATGTGAAGTCCAGCCTTATGTAGGAATGTTATGTAGGAATGTTTTTATGTATTAGAGCTACTCGTAGTTTTCTCAAGAGATAATCAAAAATGCACTTAAAACCAGCCAATCAGAATTCCTTAAAACATTTCATGCTCCTAGCACCTCCATTGTTGTTTATGGTGTACTAGATATCCTCAAGAAAAGGTTATTTCCTTAATTTAATTTAATTTTGATATTGTGTTTTTATGTTAAGAGCAACGGTTGTACTATGGTGTCCCATTATAAGGCCACTCTGTTGTCCTTTCTGTCAGTATACAAACAGAAGATACAACATTATGATTTTTTCCCCCAGAGTAGATCGAATTTGCACACAGGATTGGATTAGGTGAACTTGAACTTGATTAGGTGCACATTCTATATTTTTTTTTGACCAATGGGACAGATGATGTAAAAATCTATTAAGTGGGAGGGATGATCATGAAGCTATGGATCACAAAATGACCCTTTAAGTCATATTTTATTATGGTTCACAAGAAATAATGGATAAGTAGTTTTACTACTGAAGTGCAGCTTGCACCCCTTAGTTGTATGTTAGGAAATTAGACTCCTTGATATAGCTAGTTTTATGTGAAAGATTATGCTATTCCCCAAAATGGAAATGAACACATCTCAGTTACTTATCTTCGGAAGTGGCAAGAAATATCAGACCCAGATGTTAATTGAATAATAATCATGTCAACCTTGTTATGTGTAATATTTTGTATTATATAACTCTCGCGCGATTTTAGCCATGCAATAGTTTTTACCATTGCACGGTACTATTGCACTGTGGTAAGAATCTGTGAAATCGTTATATAAAACAAATATTGACTGCTTATATTCGTGCAATAGTAAAAATATATCACTTGGACAAATTTTGGGTGTTCCATTTCACTCGCCTGCGGCTCGTGAAATAGAAAACCAAAAATTTGTCCTCGTGATATATTTTTTACTATTGCACTCATAGGCAGTCAATATTTGTATATTATATCTATGTGTGCAATTGCTGATAATGTTTTGTAGAAATGCATAGCTTTCATTTTCCATATTGTGCTTAAGACAGCACATAATATTTCAAAGTGCATAAAAGGAAATTATCATTGATGGGGTATGGCAGTATGTGACTCCACGTAATAACCGCTGGGACGTGTTCCTGTCAAAGTGGGAATATTAGCCAGACTGATTTTTCAATTGGGTGGAGCTGGGCATTTTGATTAGCCCTTTTTTTTGCTCTCCTGGATTATTTTCCTGAAGACATTCTAGAGATGAAAATAATACAACATGCATTAACATCAAGTGTGAAATCTGAAAATCGTATTTTGTGATCTTTGCATCCTCTGAAAAATCTTATTCCAAAATTTCAGTTGATTTTGATAATGACTATATCACACTGCTCCATAAGCAACCATTGTCATTTCTCCCATATGTTTATGGTCTGAAAGTCATAATTTCCTATGTAGAGACAACTGGATCTGCAAGCAGGAATTAGGCATGTATTCAATATCTCATCTAATATCTGGGAGGGGGTTCTCAAGTTATGTTTGGATAGGATCGTGCCTCCATGGCTATCATAAAGGTCAAGATTTTTGACCAAATTTAGCACAAATTTTCTCGAATTTTGACTGAGGAAATTGTCCTAATTTTCTTAAAATTTAGAAAAAAGTCATCCATCTACCCTAATTGGCATGAAAAGTAGGGGTCATTCATATACTAGAAGACTGAAAATGAGACCCATATCGTCAATATGTATCCATATGCTCATTTGTGTTGAGTACCCTGTTTTTTAGAAGATGAAGAAAAATAGTCTGGTTTCTGCAGTTCTTCAATGATTTCCCTCGATTTTTTTGCTACAGATAGTGCTACTCAAATGTTGTTTGTACTGAAACTTAATTTGATAGCAAAAGAGAAAAGAAAAACAATGACAAAATCAAATGCTACATGTTAAAGGGCATTTCGTGATCCACAACCTATTACCCGACTTACCTAAAAAAGTTAAAGATTTTTTATCATCTGAACCGTTAGTGTAATAGTAATCCATGTGTACGTAATATTACGTGCAAATTCGGTCCTATCTGTAAGAAATTTGAAAATTGGTATTTTATGTCCATAAACAGACAATTACAGGACAGTGGCCTATGGGTCCATGGGAAACAAGGAATTGCTCATAACACAAAATTTAAAAAATCATAATCAACTAAAATTTTGTGAATAAGCTTTTCTCAAAGATATCTAGTGAAAAATGAATAAAACAAAAGTGCTGGAATCACAAAATGCACCTTTAACATCTTATGTAGATATTTTTACCATTGTTCAAAATGGCGCATATTAGTAGTAAAGGAAATCGACATATTTAGGCCCAAAATGACATTTAACAGCTGAAGGCACAGGCTATATGTCTTGAGAATAATGGCAGCTTTTATACCAGTACTGTATTACATACAACTGACATTCATCTCTATGTAGCCTGGAGAACTAGGCCAAGCTGTGTACCTGATGTCAGGGGTTATGTTTACAGCCAGGCTGCCGTTGAATCTGTATGGACTTTACTACATGTACACAACAGCTCGGTGCTGTGTTTGTTTGTATGAGGAGGAAATGGCATGGATTTTGTGCCAAAAATCAGATTGGTAATGGCTGGAAAATGAAGTTTAATAGCATTTTGTGTTTGTGTTTTCACATGCATGTGTGTGTTATGTTTGTTTGTATATGCATACCTGTGTGTGTGTTTGTGTGTTATTGAATTGTATCTGTTTGCATGTTGTCTTTCTATTGTCGTTTAGTCCTTAGGCATTTTCCTTTGATGAAAATTCATATTTTAAATGCAATGGTAGTGTGCTCACAAATGAATTTGTTTTATCTTGGCATAAAAAAACCAAGCCATCGGCCAACTATAAGTTGTCAGCAGAAAGGTGGTATAATTGCATTATACCCTTCATACTATACCTTTGCACCTACTCTATATTATGTGCTTTATTCCGTTAACGGCAGGGGCGTAACAGGAGTCACTTGTCAGAGGGGGCAATTTCCCGGTTCTGAGGCAGATTTTCCCGGTTGGAGGTGGTTTAGAGACAGATTTTCCTGGCTGTAGGTAAAAATGTCCCATTGAGCTGGCAAAAAATTGCTGATTTAGCATGATTTTTAAGCTTTTTCACGGTCAAAACTCTCGGGGGTGGGGGGTATAATTCTGTACTGTAGTGTCATGTTCAATTTGGGTGTCAATTTAAACCTACTCAAATTAGGGTGTTAATTTAAACCTACTCAAATTAGGGTGTCAATTCAAACCTACTCAAATTAGGGTGTCGATTTAAACCTACTCAAATTAGGGTGTCAAATATAAAGGTTCTCAAATGAAGGCATTTCTTTGGTATTGAAATCTTTTGATGAATATACCCCCAGTGCAGCCCCAATGGTTCTGCGTTGACCATATTCATAATACAGTCATACAGTTAACAAATCTCAGTCTGAGCCTCATGCTTTGAAAACTAGAGTGCTCAATTTCACATCCTTGAAATTGAATCCTTCCGCTGCAAACACATAATAAAAACATTGCATACATGTGTAATGTATTTTGGTTTGACACTTCAATTCTGCCTCAAAGGCAATATTTGGCATCCAAATCATAGCATTTCCTAGTTAATTACCATGCAAGGTTATCTATTTTTGTCTTTCTAACGCATGTTAAGTGCAATAAATCCCCAAGCTATTGTTTTGCAAAGTGGGTCTCT
This sequence comes from Ophioderma brevispina, assembly GCA_023653785.1. Taxonomy (NCBI): domain Eukaryota; kingdom Metazoa; phylum Echinodermata; class Ophiuroidea; order Amphilepidida; family Ophiodermatidae; genus Ophioderma; species Ophioderma brevispina. The sequence continues at coordinate 21,142 of JAMKCH010008688.1, forward strand.
ATGATTCACATGTAGAAATGAAATTCTTGTTATTACATGATTCCTGTCATATTTAATTAAGTGAAACACCATGTTGATGCCATACTTTTAGTGTTGATGCTGTTGGATTAAAGGATTGAAATCTCAAGTTCAACATTGGTTTTCACCAGATCTCTCGTAATTAGTTTGAATTGGAGGTACTTAATTAGTAAAAACTAAGGCAAATCCGGTACTACATTCACCTGCAGGTAACACATATTTATCAAGATGGCTGGTTTAGCTTGGGATCGCTCCATCATATTTTGCCATAGCAAATGCATTGATCCTGCTGGAGAAACTGAAAACCGTCATGCCATCAGCAATTTTTTTACAAACCTTGCGTAAATAGACACCTGACTACCGCCGATGATATTTTATTATTTTGGCATATACTTACAACTTTGAAAATCTGTGTGCACAGCGCCTGTTATGCTGACAGGTACTTGGTTTGGAGATTAAACTATCCGAGCCCTGAAAGTAATTGCAGTTTGTTTTGTTTGCTTTGAGGTGCTTAATATCAGCTACAACTTAAAATAATTTCTACCAGAGGAAAAGATATCCGTTGTTTGTAACTAAATTTTTGGAGGGAAAAGAAGTAAAAAAAGATAAAATTTAAAGGGGCATTTAATGATCCTAGTACCTTTTTTGTTGAGGGTTTACTAAATATCTTCAAAAAAGGGTTATTTTCGAAATTTTAGTTGAATCTGACAGTGCATTTTGATGTTATGAGCAAATGGAAAAGAATTTTATATTGTGCTACCACCCTATGAATTTGGCAGCCTCGCGGAAAAAAAACAAAATAAACTGCATGCCCAAGGATGTGGTGGCAGAACACTGAATTCATCCCAGCAGATGTTCCTATCACATTTCCCTATGGGCTACTGTGTTGATTTGACAGAAAGATAAAATTTCAATTTTTTTCTAGAGTAGACCATATATACAGGTAAAATTCAGCACCTATATTATCCTTTAGCCAATGATTCAGATGATATAGGGAATTCTTTAAAGTTCAAGTAGCCAAAAAACAAAAAAAGTCAAGTAAAATTATTATTTTACTTGACTTTGAATTATCTTTCCTGTCAGCTTGATGGCAGAAAAACATATCGTATGCTTCATTAAAGGAAGTAACCCATCTCTGAAAAGAGTAATCAATGTGATCTGTCCCAAAGGGGAGATATGCTTTTCACGTTCAACCTATCGGATCAATGGAGTTAGCCAGTGTGGTTCAGTGAAACAAGATGATCAGTGATGAGAATCGGTCAAGGCTTTGGCTTAGGGGAGACACTGGGTAATTCTAGGTTTCCATACCTTCAGGGCATTTTTCTCTTTTGTCGGTGTTAAGGCATGTTGTTGTTTTATGCTAATTGTTGTTTTATTTTTTTGTCTGTGTTTCTTAAAAAAAGAGAAAGTAGATAATGGGAAAGGTTGAAGTGCAAGTTTTGAGCAAAAAATTGAGTGTATTTAAATTCATTTACGTTAAATGGGGAGTGGGGTGCACAAAATTAATTGAAAAAATGGCAGCCATTTTGGAATGTAGACATTTTTAATCATTTGCCACATTTAGATGGCGGTGTTAAAGTGACATTCAGACATATTTTTGTGTTCATAAAATGTCCTGTTTTGCCCCTAGTTCTACAGAGGATAAAATAAACCCGTGCTTGAAATTCCAATTCTAACACTCTTCTAATCACTTTTATGATTATTTGGAGATTTCAATTCTTCAAAGGCCACAGCCATTTAATACAAAAATCGCTCCAGTTTCATAATGGAAGGATTACTGCCTAATTCCTTCAGGCTTTTTAATAATATAGAGGTAGGCTATGTGTACATTCAAGAACCTGGCTTTGTAAAAAAATGAGGGTGCCCTTCCACAATATCTCTGAATGCCCCTTTAATGCAAAGTTTGAAACTACAGCTACACTATAGTGTACTAGGTGTCTGTGCACAAGGCTGATGTGTCACTAATCTCAAGCTATACAGGGTGAGTCAAAAAGATTTACACTCGATTTCAGAAAAATATTAAAAATACTTTTCAAGCTTAGAAATTGATTTTGATACATGAAAACAATAGCTCATTATATCCACTGTCATTGGTAAAAAAATAAAAAGTTTACCTTTTCGTATAATGTATATATGGTAAATTAACGGAAAACCGCCAAAACCATATTGACCACGGTTGTACAATTCTACACGGCCACAGCAGCAAAGCCATTGAGTTACTGACGTCTAAATGCTTAATAACCTTTGCTTTTTTTCTAAAGTAACCATGTCCGTACCAACCTTTGTTGATATATTCTTAACAATTATTAGTAAATGAGAGTAGGCTAGCGTAACAGGGGTAGGGAAGGGGCGCGTTGTCCCCTCCCCCATGGGTCTGACAAGGAAAATAAGCTTAAGCTTCCGGTATTGCAGGAAAGTGGGAAGAGGACAAGCAGAAAGGAGTAAAGAAAAGAGGGGGAAGGGAGAGTAAAGGATTGAGCTGCAAAGGGAAAGACAGATAGACATTGAATGTGTGCTATGTTCAAATATCAATTCCCCAAAGTAGCCCCCCCCCCACCCCCACCCCATCAGATTACGAAGACGTCGGTGAAAAATATGGGTCAACCGGTTATATTGCATAGGATTACCTATACGTATTTGCATTCAAAGTTTCCACGAAAAGATACGTGAACAATTTCGAACATTCATTGAAATAATGCTTCAAAGTTTGGGTGCAGGATTCCATAAGTTTATTATTGTTATCAGAATAATGAAAGAGTTTGACATCTTTGATATTTGAAGTTTACACAGAGGTATCAAAGCAAACAAAAGATGTCATGATGTACTTGTGTAGACTCATTCAAAGTTTCTTTGGCCATATTCCATAACATGCTATAGTGATTCCGTGGACAGAGTGAAAAATGGGTGCAACTTCTTTAAGATACATAACTTCTCACTGCAGGTCAAAAATTCAAATTCAAAATTTCTCTAGTAGGGGAAATAATCTTGTTTTGTATGTGAGAGTCAATATCTTCAGTAGATTTTCCACTGCTGTAGGAAAATTTTAAACAAAACGGTGTACATCTTTTGACTCACCTGTAATAACACCAATTTTTCAGGCTCACTTAGCTTGGCGCTTAAATATTTAATACCATTCTGTATACTTGCTACAACCACTCACTTGTGTAGTAGATCTAGAGTTAGTAGTCTTGTTATTAATGAAGTAGTATTTGATAACACTGAGATTACTTAAAGGGGGATGGCCCGATTTAAGGATATGAAGTTTCCATCTTGATAGATTGGCCCTCACTCCAAAACCCTATCTGTAAAGTTTCGCGCCGATATGTTCCATCCGTTTTGATGTGAGAGCTAAAACCATGATTTTGTAAGCCCCATAGAGTACTGTGTAAAATTAATATTGGTCGACGAAAATAGGCACATTTCGCTCTTAACTTCCAAATCAACATCTTTTGGCTCTAAGATTTCACAGGGTAAATGAGAAAAATAGTAGCTTTCTTCTGATACCAAAATGTTACCACTTCCTGTACAATTCTGGGGCTTCTGGGGACGAGCTAGAGCGATCGGCATGGGACCTTTAAGATTAAACTGGGTTTGGTGAAACTTATAGTAGGCATAACATAAATTGTCATTTGTTCAAAAACATGACCTAATTTTTAATTACAATTTTTTCCTTTAAGATTTTACTGTGGTTGTATTGGTTTTTTCTAATAGAAAATCTTCCTATAAACTGTTTTGTTGTAGGCCTATATGGTACATGTAGGCCTATGTGTTGAATAAGCAATTTTTGGTTATAAAGAGGGATCTAACTTTAAATTCGAATGACCATGACAATGAGACTGAGAGCAGACTTGATAGTTGTTTGGACTTACAATGTAAATACTGAAATATGCATGACTTTTTGTTGGAGTTGAGTTTTCATTATGGAGCAAATTCACATACAGAATTTTGGTTCAATGCAATATTTTCCAGAAATCACAAAACATAATTTTTATAATGCCAAGTGAGTTCACATTGGCACAAATTCAAAGCTAAGTTGGTAGATAAGATTGGATTAGGGCTAATATATTAACTAAATATAGTGGCCAGATGATGGCAACCAAGCCTCATTCAATATATCACTCAAGTCATTCTTAAATATTTATTTAAAATAATTACAATAGTAAGACTGGCAAACACAAAAGCGATTTGGGTGCTTTGATGTGGGTCAGTCGTAGGTGTTACTATGCCCCATATATGACCTTGTCCATGTCTGCTATTCATTTATAAAAATTTAAAACCGTAATGGAGTTGATTCTCCAATTGCAAGGATTTTTAGATCACATTAAAAAATCAGAACATTTTCCTCAAAAATTTTATTTTAACAGGTTAAACAATGCTGTTGTCTAAATTTAGGATTCTTGGCCACCACTGTATTGATAGTGGCAACCATACGGCGGCATCTATTTCTTTCACTGACAGAAGTATTTGCATGTACTCGTCTCTGACAATGGACTATGAAATGAAACTATACCCAGGGTTAAATTCGGTCTTTACCCCCAGCACTACATTTCCCTGTGGAGTTAGTCAAAAATATCATCCAGGGGTGTTCTTGCCAGTATCAGTAGCAAACCCAGAGGGTGTTTAATCAATCCCAGAATGCAATGCAATGTTTCTATACTATTCTCTGTTACTAACCATATCATCAGTACTAAGGGGTAAAAAGTTGTTCAAGAAGTTTAAGAACCACAAGATATTTCATGATATTGCTAAATTCCCCTAAGTACTTGCACCTGTGGGCTAAAATGATTGCAAATCTGCGGTTTTTTATGTGTTTAGCTAGGATTTTTAATGTGATCACATGACCTTGTTAAGGTGAAACCTGGTGCATTGTGGATTGACTCAATGCACCTTCTGGTACAAACCTGGCATGAATGCTTTCAGTAGCAAGTGCTAAATAATGTGATATAAAAGGTTACTGTGTAAGTGGCAATTTATGCGTACAGATATTTCCAACTGTTACAGTTTTGCAAATGCGCGAGAATTTATTTTCACGGTATTGACATCAATTCAATAACAAATCTATTGGAAAAAGTTATATTCGCGTTTTTATGTTCACTCGCGAAATTCGCCGAAAATAAAACCTCGCGAAAAATTTCCCACTATAAAGTAAATAATACCTCCTAACAAAAGGCATAGGGTAAAGAAGCTTCCTTGTGTTCACCATTGTAATTGTAAGACCTTCATTTTGGAAAGTGAAAAGTTCTCTTCATTGAAAAAGTCATTTGCTTTGGAAATTAGGTCAGATCGCAGAGAATAGTACGTACGTGAAAGAATCGAACAGGAAAAAGAAATTAAGATTTTGGAGTTGCCTTGTTTTTAGGTCACCAGAACCATGCACAAAGGCAAACGAAACATCAAGACCTCTAATTTGGTGACATTGTTGAAGTAGAGAACATTTTGATAGTGGAAACAAAAAAACTTGTATTGTCCTTGTGTTTTTCTTCTGCCAAGAAGATTATCCTGAATTGGCCAAACCCTCCTGGCCGTGGTACTCAGTTCTTATTGTGTGTACACAGCCCATCTATGTTTCTACCCTTCTCATAGCTGTTACTGATACTGTCTGTTGGTCAAGAGTCTCATAGTTCCAATACATTGCCATGTCAGTGATATACATACCCTATCTTGCACCACTAGTGATAGTGACATTATTCCCTGCTTTCACTAAATTAGACTAGTCCTAACCTAAAGTTAGCTATGTAACAGTTTTTTCTGATGGGTCTGGTCAGATTGCAAAATTTTTGCTTGACAAATAAACTGTAGAAGGACTTCTATAGCCAATTTATATCCAAAATAATCGTCCAATGTTAATATAAACAAAGGGTACAGATTACATTGTTTGTATGTATAATTTTAACTACTGATAGCATGAACTATTTCATACAGACTAATATTTCATGAGTGGGAAACATCACAACTTTTGTACATCAATGTAGGACAGGTATTACTACCCCCTAGTGATTTGGGGCCTTTGCCACTATAAACGTTCCCTCTTAAAAGGGAAGTATGGTCAACTGAAGCTGGTGTTCCATGCATGTGATTTCCTACTTCAAAATAATACCAGATGTATCAAAAAAGTAAAATTTTTTGTTTTTTTGTCTTTTGTTTCACAATAAGGTGATCATTAGATTGATGCGCTTGCATAGTATTTATTAAAATATAGTGGGTTACAAACTCAATTTGTTGTTTTCATTCACAATTGTTCACTAAAATGCAAGAAGATTGTGCCTTTTTAAAGGACATCGTCGTGTTCTTGTCTGACATTGAATTAGCTCAGTGACATATGGTAGCCTGGGACCTTGTATTATGTGTGTCTAGAGATTTGATTGGATGTCAAAAAGTTTTGCATTAGGATCATCAGATTAGGACGTGCATGTGGACTCATTTGGAAGAGGAAATTTTGGAAACAAAATCTTCTTATGTTGCCCGGTCGTATGAAGTCAAAAAGCAGTTTTAAACCAGCTCAGTAGGTGAGGAGATTAAAATTGCCAGTAGATACAGATTTGTAAAACAGGCATTTGCTAGCTTATCCTGGTTGAATTTCCCCACAGTATTTCCCTGGAGTGTTCCCTAAAATAGTAGGCTGATGTTAAAGGAAAAGTTGTTTACCTCAATCGACACTTCCCATCCAGGTGTATGCAGACATGTGAGATAATATTATGAAATCAAACGTGACAGAAGGCAAAACAAAAATTTAAGAAGAGATGTGTAAGGGCCTATAGGGAACATACTTAAAGAGTATTCCCCAAAGGTTAAGCCAGTCCGCAGAATGCAAGTGCTACATGTAATAGAGCCGGATGATGCCCAACACAACTGAAAAGAGTGGCAGCAGACAAAAACTTCTGCAGATTCAGAATTGAAAAATACTTCCCAATACACTGCCAATTTCTTCATGGTAGTTACCACGCAGCTACCACCGATAGACTGGTAGTCGCTACGTCGCGGATTACTACTGGTTACATTACCCGGCTCTCAGCGCGCACGATATTTCTCATGGCCAATTTTTTTATTATATATAATATTTGAAAAAAACAAAAAATTTACATTTTTTTTATTAAAAGTGCGGTTTTTATGGGGATTGATGATGCCTGTTTTGAATTTCGTACTGATTTCCAAAAACATGCTAACAGAGCAACACGTGCATAGTGCCCTCATTTCGTCCACTATCAAAGGCCGTATGGTAACCGCGTGTAGCTACGTGGTAGCTGCTGTCTGCTCCGGTAGTTTCTACACCTATCCACCTTCTCTCCACCTAGTGGGCAACTACAGGGTAGCCATAGGGGTAGGTACGCAGAGTAGTAACTGTGTACCTTGCAAGCCCAGTTTGTGCAGCTACTGCCTCGCAATTAGCCCAGAGTGTAACTTAACTGCCGCGGTAGCCATGGTGTAGCTGCCGTATACATGTAGGCTATCACTCGAGTAAGAAAACGGCTGTGTAGTTTGTGATTTGTAGTTTAAATCTTTTTGATAGCTGGTTTTCAATATCATTCAACCATAGTTGTGTGACTGTGCATTCTCAACTCAAAACAATCCTAAAACAGCCCCTGAAAATCGGTTTCCCTTGATATAGGAAAACTCGTCGAACATTGTCTGCAGCGGAGCAATGTATCCAGATGGGGGACATTATTATCTCCCCCAGATAAAACCCTGACTATGTCAGATTTTGGTTCCACTAGTAACCCTTTATTTTCAACTCCCTCGTGCATAACATTTTGTCAAAATTTTGTCTGTTACATTGATACTTGCAGGAAAATTTATGAGAGCACCCAGTGAGCCTTTCATGGTAATATACAATATATCATTACTGCTCGTTAAAAAATATTCAAATGAGGTGTGCAGTTAATTAAGCTCTGTGAGGATGGAAGTAAATGCGGAAAATAATATGTTGTCAGAATGAGTTGTACATTATTAAAACTGCAGTACATTGGACCTTATTTTGTGGACAGATTTTGTTTGCCCAGATAAATTTCAATTTGGGTGAATCTAGGTATTCCAGGCTTGAATTATTGCCTGGCCTAGTTTGTTATACACTTAAATCCCACTGAAACTACTATGAAGTAGGCCTACCAATTCCATTTGATCTCAAAACAAAACACTCCTCAGTCTAAATATAAATAGCATCATTCACACTGTGAAATCTGACCATGGAATCTATACCACAGCTTAACTTTCGTTTTCAGTGTGTACCGTAGGTATGTGTTTTAATTGGCAAATGCTAACACGATCCTCTCCGTAACATGAAACTACTATCCATTGTGTCGTTGATGTGAAGCGCACTTGCCATTTTCATATAATGGTTCAAGATGCCAGTCTTCGAACGTGGCTTCCTTTCCGTCTAGCGTACGTCTGTGATATTGCAGTCATTGTGTGCGTGCAGGTCCAATGTTGCGTTACTTGTGTTTTGCTTCAGGCTAGAAGTACAGTTAGAAGGCAGCAATGTGATTGCTTCTTATTATAGCTGCAAAAAAACTTGAATGAGGAATATTTGACCTAGTTTTGTGGACTTGAATATTAATTTTCATGAAGTGGGATATGGATTTAGTGAATTAATAAGAGATAAAGGTATTACATGAATAGCTTTTACAAATATTTTTTTTATATATATAATACACCATATTTTGTATTTTTGTGTTTGAAAAATTGGAACTGTTTACCCAAAACAGTGATGGCCACTACTGGCTGCATGAACATGGTTTGTCCAGGCTACAATTGTGAAAAAATATTTGAACACTTTTGTGACTCTACAGCTAAAAGTTAAGTCCCAGGTCACCAAGGTGTACCAACATTGATTTAGTGGGGTGGGGTTGTTCACTTGCAAATTTTCTATTTTTACATTCAAAATTCTGGCAACTTTAAAAAAAACCTACAAAACTAGGCTCAAGAAAATGATTTAATTTCATCAGGATGCCCTGGATTTGATTCAAATTTTAACGGCTTGCTTTCAGTGGAGTGTTGTCTTTGCTTGCCAAATAATGATTGAATAGTTTTGTTAGAAAAAAAATTACTGTATTCATATAAAGGGAATTTTGTACTAATAGCTTATGTTACAAAAAATGTTTAAGTCAGTATGCTAGTTCCATTGATGCACATGTAGATGCGCAAGCATAAGCATCTATGGTACAAGTAAGTTTACATATAGTCTTCATTTTGCTTAAAGTCATATTCGACAGGTGCAAATCTTTGAGGAATTCTTTGGATTGGCTGCTATAATCCTCAGAGTCATGCCCAGCCACACCATAATAATCCTCTAAGTTACCCGCAATTGAGTTAAATGCTGTTTCAAGGTATTTGTGTGTAACCCCCATAAGTTTGTCCAGTTTACTTATGGGATCATTTGAGTATTCACAATTCTACCAAGATTATTATAGGGGAAAATTAGGGGGTGGAGGATCACTAACAGGAATTTGAATCTCCATAATGAGTCCATACAGTCAGGTCTTCTTCGTATATGTGATCCTCCGAGGGATCCTTCTTGATGTGGACACGACTATTGTGACTGTTATTTTGCTCATGTGTAAAAAACTACTTTGGCTTTTGCTCATGATAAATGTTCAACAATTGGGAGTTTGAGGGTTATTTTATTCTGAAAAAATAGGATGTTTAATTGGGGGGACAATTTTTAGACAGAATTATCTCATAAGTAGAATTGCTGACTTTATAGCCAAGTGGTGAATGGTCAGATATCCCTGCAATTTTTATGCATCGCTGTGCATGTAATGATTCTATGATAAAAGCTGATAGAAAAAAAAATAATAATATGCTGTATGGCAGATAGATGCCTAGTCTAGTATAACAACAGGTTTCCTTGAACACCTTAATCCAAATCAGACTACCGGAGAACATTTTTCCTCCTATAGTCCTAATATTTCAAAGTCCAAGAAGTATGTTGTTGTATAATCATCCTTTTGCACTTCATGAATTGGTTGTGTTTAGTTACTGTCCATTCCTTCTGTGTCTCATCTAACCCTTATAGTTGACAAGTAATCTTCTTGATTATTTTGCCATAAAAGGAAAGTAACAAAAAGCTAGCTGATACAGGATATCTAATTTTGTCACTTTCCTGTCTGATATATTGGATTTAACCAAATTGAAGATGTTCCTTTAAAGCAGGGGTGTCCAACCTTTTTGACACAAGGGCCACATTGGTTGAATCCACAACTGTTGCGGGCCGCATGCAAGTAATCGGAGGGGAGTTTCAAGTTTGGTTTATGGCGTGCTTTTGAGAGTCTGGAAGTAGACCCACATACCAAATTTTGCCGAAAGGGACCCATAGCTATACAAGAGATTTTTTACCCATTTTTCCAAGAAATATTAGTCTTTTGAACAAGTTTGGGAAAATTTTGGCTTCAGTTTGAAAAAATTGGACTAATTTTTCAACAATTTTAAGAAAATTTTGGGTTCAGGTTGATGAAATTGGACCAATTTATCATTAATGTTCAAAAAAGTTTGGTTTCAGATTGAGGAAATTGAAGTAATTCATATTTTAAAAAATCTATTTCTGATATTTATGTTGCTGGGAAGTACCTCGCGGGCCGCATGCGAGCTCTCTGCAGGCCGCAAATGGCCCGCGGGCCGCAGGTTGGACACCCCTGCTTTAAAGACACTGACTACTCAATTGTTTTCATTTTTTTTACCCCATCAGATTTGGAGATTATGTTACCTTGTCTGGATGGATGTTTGTATGTCTTCATGTTTAAAGGTGATGTCAAATGACATTAATCCATTGTACCACCAAATACAACAGTCTGTGAACTTTGATTAAACTTGTTAGGGTGGAGATGTGATGACTTCTGGTTCTGTATAGTTTTGCATCCAGATATCTGCATGTAAATGAATTTAAATTGCATGTCAATAAAAAAAAGTATGTGTGTGGGCCATCTTAAGGTGTGTTTCTATTGGGACCTTTTTTCCGGTTTATACCAGAAAAGGGATTAACTTGGCTCAATAGAAACAGCCGTCCTACTGTATTTTCTTGCTTATACCGAAGGAAGTTTCCACCGGTATTTATCCTCCTTTGGATAATGCCGGAGAAATTATCCGGTTAAAGCCAATAGAAACACACATCGTTCCGATAGAGTGCACATACCGGATGAAGACCGGAAATTGATGCCACATGATCTCAGCAATTGACCCCTGTCCCAGCATGCGCAGCGATGTTGACGTTAGCAACGCATTTTGTCATCGCGCTGATCTTTTGATCGGGGATACATTTTGCGAGGTTGCACGTCTCTGTAGAAGCTGAATATATCTGCTGATCCTTTTGTGCCTATCACGACATGTGGATGGGCTTGCAGAAGAATCATTTACCGATGAATAAAAACTCAAAATTGACATTAGACTAAGGACATTCGCTCTTCCCGCCATCTTTGATCTGACAGTTCGGCGAGGTCTCGACCACAATACAACGCGGTTGACCTGTGCAGATGATCTTTAGCTGGTAAAATCACAGGCCGTGACGGTCGGTCTTATTTTCAGGAAAACGCTGCTCAATAGAAACTTCGCACTATCGGCTATTCTCATTATCAACCGGATAAATTTTTATCTGGATAAATACCGGTCTGCTCAAATATAAACACGCTATTAGTTATTGATGAACAATTCTCGTTATAGTCAACAAAAAAAGTGGGTAAATCGTCATTGTACAAGGAGAATAAAGTTAAACCTACAAATAATAAACCTGTCCCAAATATACCGATATGTACTTTATCTTTGATTTTAGTGCCTAAAACCTATTTAAGAGAAAAGGGGAGGAGACTGTATCTTATAAATACAATACAATCCCTCATTATTTAAATTTTAGTGTGAGTAGTTGAATGTTGTCAGTCTTCAGGGGCGGATCCAGCATCAGAACAAGCAGGGGCGCAAGAGAGTTAAATATTGAGGGTATCGGCAAACCGACAAATCATGCAGAACTCTTTATTGAAGTAGGATATGTTGTATCAATGGACCACTATACGAAATCCTAGCTACAATACAAGAGTTATGGGAAACCTTCAACGTGTTGGGTGATAAACACGAATTTTAAACGCTACTTGTGCGGCCCTGCTTTTTGCGATCTGGAATCCGATACTGAAGTCTGGATGCTGTTACAGCCATATCCCTTCCCTCCTCACTCCTCCTGCCTCTCCTTTCCTGCATACAAACCTACATGAAAAGCTTTCTTCTTCTTATCGTGTCCAAACACTGTGGTTCTCAAATATGATCAGCCAGAGATGGTACAAACGTCTGGCTGCCGTCACTGAATTCCACAAGCGTCCTGGTTTGTGCATGTTGCTTCAGCAGTGGGCGAAGAGGTGTCATTGTCTGTGGTGCTGTTCCACAACCACAGGTAGGATCCTGGATCTGGTTCCAGATAGCCCATTCTGCTAAGGAACCTTAGACGGCCAGTTCTGGGTTCATCTAGTGAAGGCATCGATTAGCCCATGAGGAGTCAGCTCCAGGTGGGAGATGCTCACCCAGGTTCATACCGATAGATGTTAATTGGTTGATGGCAAGTGTTCTTTCACAAGGCGACTCTCTTAAGTCCTCCTTAGAGAATGTTCAAGAGGTTGGACTTTGCTTAAAAACGCTCTCTGGATTTAAGACGGTTGGCAGCAGGTATCTGTCCAGACATAGGGGCTTCACATGGGATACTTGGCAGCTACGTTCTTTCATGTTCGCTACGCTACGGCGGAGGTCTGGTGGAGCAATTCTGCTAGGATGTTACAAGTTTTCGTTGGTGGTGTTGGACGGAGGCATCATGTGATCAGCGGCCAGGAGGCATTTAATGTGGATCAAGCTTCTTGGAAGGGTTGATCTTTCCCAAACAGGGCAGGCATACTCTGCCAAATGAGTAGCACAGGGCAAGTGCCGTCGATCTTAGGGTATGGTGGCGCACCCCACATATTGTGCCAGTGAGTTTGTTCAAAGATGGTATTGCGTGAAACATACTTTACTCTTCGTCTTCTCGATGTGGGTCTGATAAGAGAGAGTGCGGTCAAGGTAACTCGCTAGGATCCTAGGAAAGCAGGAAGACCCAATTGTATTGATGTCTTTGCCTCTACTCACTTTTGAATTAGGATCAACAGCTGAGATTTTACCTAAAAATTCCTTATTTACTAGTTAGACTCAAACCCAATAACCAAAATACACCCATATTTCAGTGAAGAACCATAACTATGTATTGCTGTTCTCAGCTTGTCATGATTAGCCTACAAATTACAGATTCAAAGCAAATAACATATTTTGCAAATGTGACTAAACTACTTTAGATGCAGAGGGCAGTATACCATCAAAACTGGCTGTACATTTCTGTAAGTTCATCGTTATTTGCTGGGCCTGTGTTATCCTGAATGATTGCGCAAGCTGTCAGAGGTCAGGACCCCAAATATGTTTTGTATATGACTGAGGCACGCACTGTCTCATATTTTTCTTCACTGTGGTGAATGCCTTAATAGTCAGGCTGCGTTAAAAAAACCTGATCCAAACAATTGGAAAGTACAAATTTTGAATAGGACTCCACATCTGTTAATTTGGGATAATGAGCTGTATCGGAGTGATTCATATGTATTCACTCAATTAGCTCAAGTAGGCATCATTGATTGAAGTGTGATGTAGGACACGGATGAGGGGATAGATGTGTCAGTATATTGGAAGTCATTTCAACACAATGGAATGAGGAACTTTGCGTGCAAATTGAGTGTCTGTATGTTTAACAGGTAGGAATATTACAAATTTTTTTCAGATGTGTTAAATACAAACAAACAAACACACAAACACATACAAACACAAAATGATTATGTAGTCTCCCAGATACCATTAGATTTGTAGAAAAAAAATGTATTACAACATGGTTCGTTAACTTAACAAGGTAGAGCCATTATTTGTCCCTGCCCCGAAAATATTCAGGAAGGGGGACCCGTGAATATGAAACAGCGCTGTGGATGTCGAATGTATGTTTGTATAAAAAAAAGTTAACCCAAAATGTTAACCCTCGCCGTTTGCAGTCACTGTAGGTCTATATGGTGATGGAAGTCAACAAGACTGGAGGGAGTGGGACTTTGTATGTACCTCAACATGTGGGGGGGGGTCAAGGTTATTTAGTGGTTATGTAGGCGGCGGGGAGGTGGGGGGGGGGACGGGGGGGACATAGTACGCATCATCGTGTAATTCCAAATTCATTCTTGTATGTTTTAAGTACAGATCAGTACTAGATGAATCTTTGGTATTTCAACCAGATGACTCTTTATAGTTCCTGGTATGGGGTTCAACCTATTCTATTGATATTGATGAAATGTGTTGTTACTCTGACAACTTTACTGGAATCTTTCTCACAGCAATGTGGGACATCTCTATTGTGGGGCAGCGGTGGGGTATCATTTTAGTGGCATTATTTTTGTTTTGCAAATCTGTAGTTTTGAACAGCTAATGGCATGTTGTTAATTCATGGAAATAACACGGGGGGGGTGGTACTGTCAAAGAGATTAAAAATCCATGGAGGTGTTTGTTTGGCCGCATCTAGCTTGATCGGGCATCAATGTGTTTTAGAACCCCCTGGTTTCTAAGAAACATGCACAGAAGTGTGGGTATTCATAATTTCAAGCCAAGGCTTATATACTACATCCTGTAATCCATCTTTCAAGCCTACTTGACAAACAGTTAGAACATATGTTCAAAAAACTTTTCAATTGTGTTCTACAAGTCAACCATAAAAAAATAAATAATATATATAACAACCTTGTGATTTATAATTCCTGCTGGTATACAGTAATTAAAATTGCAATTCTCCTTGAATGTTTTATGCACTACCTTGACTATTTAACATATGACAATGGACACAACTGTCAACAGCTTACTTACAAATTATTCAAAGGAAAGGTTAAGTGCCCACTTAAAACCAGAAAGCTTTTACCAGGTTTTATGGGGAAGGTTAAGTTGCCCTTGTCAATACACTGAAATTGTTGGGACAAATATGGCTTTCAAACAATAGTAAAAACCACCTTTGCCTTGTTGGTCATGGGCATCATAATTGTGTTCTAGCACTTTCCATAACTCCACTATCTTGTATTGATCATTAAAAGGTCAAAGTTCATTGTTTTACAGTGCAAAAATCACAGAATCAACAAAAGAATGCAGAATTAGCTAAAAAAAAAAAAACTTCTTTAACTACCCAGTACCCCACCCAAAAAAATTGATTTCAAGTTATTGGGTAAAAAATGAAATGAAATGAAATTTAAGCAACAGCTTGTTTGTGAAATACTCATTACAAGAGAACACAAAACCTTGGTTTCATTTTATTAAAAAAATAAATTAAAAAGGCACATGGCATGCAGAAGTTGTCTTATTGTTTACCTGCTTTCAAGACCAGCACTATTAATATTTATATGGAAAAAAGAGTTATTATTAAGCCTAACACCACATCTTCAGTGAAAGAATGATGGTCGGTCTACTGAGGATCTGCCACACTACGACAGTGTCGCTGGCCTGGCCAGCAATTTCATGCTCAAATGTCTTCGTTTGATGACGCAATCGCTACATCCAAGACTTAGTGCATTTTCCTCATTCAATGCTGTGGGATTTTGTAAGATTCAGTGGTCTTCAGGTTAATGAAATATTCTCATGAATGTGTTTGGTCTTGTAGTTAGCATTTTTGTATTGACTGAAATATTAAAATGAAAGTTGTGTGTTGAGATCAATTCTGTTAAGAAAAATATAATTATTAAGAATTGAACAATGCTGCAGAGCAGACACGTCGCAAGCTTTTGACTGGGGTATAGGGTTGGCTTCCTCCAGCCTATGGTGGTTTTGCTCTCTTGAACTATTCTCGCCAATTCCCTTCAGAATATCTGAACAATAGAAATTGCGCTTGTCAATGATATAAAGCTAAATAAATGCATGGAATTGTTGAATCGTGTTTGGCTTAGCTGAATCAGTCAAGATTGCATAAAACTCAAGTGCCGAACTTGACATCGCATTGTTCCAAGTGACCCTATGTAAACTTCCCACTCTTTGCTATTTAGGCCTATGTCAACTTTAATCAGTGTAGCTGGCTTTTTTATGAAATAGATAATACAAATTTGTGTTTTTGCTCCAATTACTCTTTCTGTCTATTTATATTAATTGTGGATTATTTAACTGATTACACATTCAATATTGGCTTTTGAAAATTCAGAGAGACCGGAGCCATCATATATGTGTGGCTTTGTTTTGAAAAGAAACTGGCTAAGCCGCTTTGTAAACTTACAACAAACATTTCTCTCAATTTAAAGGGCCGTGGTTTGATTGCTAATAGCCTCATCCCCCAAACCCTAGATTTTACCAGAAGTGGTCAAAATTTTGATATCTGAAGAAAGCTACTCATTTTTCTCATTATCCCTGTGAAATCTAAGGGCTAAAAGATAATTGGTTTGGATGTTATGATTGAAAATATGACCCATTTTGGTCAACCAATATTAATTTTACACAGTACTCTATGGGGATTACAAAATCATGTTTTAGCTCTGACATCAAAATGAGTTGAAATATCGGTGCAACACTTCACAGATGGGTTTTGGGGTGAAAGCCATTCTATCAAGATGAAACTTTATATACTAAAATTGGGTCACCCCTTTAAATTTCCTTTAAATTGTAGACAGAGCTGTCAACTATATATGTTCAACAGTCTCAAGTCTAAAGAAGTCACATTTCTTGGATAAACTTCAAAGTCTTTGTTTTTACAACTTTATGAAAAATATTTAGATCAATGAAATGTGCTTGTGAGTATCTGTCAGTATAAAGGGTCAGGGTAGG
This sequence comes from Ophioderma brevispina, assembly GCA_023653785.1. Lineage (NCBI taxonomy): Eukaryota > Metazoa > Echinodermata > Ophiuroidea > Amphilepidida > Ophiodermatidae > Ophioderma > Ophioderma brevispina. The sequence continues at coordinate 37,963 of JAMKCH010008688.1, forward strand.
AGCATTATGTTATCATTTCAGGAATGGATAAAATTTCTGGGTATCTTAAAAGTTGCAGCAACCTATGCTAAACATGATGTGGGAGTAGCATTTTATACTGAAAGATAAATTTCTCGCAACTCTCTCCGCAAGACTTCATAAGAGATTTGTTTTTCAAAAGGCTGTAGCAATTTGAGGAGGGGTTGGTGACTTTAAGATGTCTTTAATGGAATCGTCCCCTGGTAGTACTTGCTACACACCCTGTTTTGACAGCAATCACATTTCATGATGCTTTCACACCATTGATGTTGGAAACGTTGTGGTTGTCTACTCGTTCAACGATTGAATTTAGTTTTTGTCACTTGCAGTGGTCACAAGATGCCCGAGGATCACAGAATGCTAAGTTAGGGTGATCAGAAAGGAGTCTAAACTTAGACTGGGTTTAAACCAGGTTAGTACTCATGAGTGGACCTTTTTTCTTTCCAAATATAGTGAGTTAAATTTTAAATGAATGTTGAGAAAAAAATCCCATTTAGGAGGAATTTTCACACATGTTACAGCACATTTAGTTGGAAGAAAAAAGGTCCACTCATGTCGGACTAACCCTGGTTTAACCCGGATCTAAAGTTGGACGGCCCTCAGGGAAGACCAGCCTAAGACAATAAGAAGAGAGCTCGGGAAAAGTATGAAAGCCAGATCAAGATCAAGTTTGAGAGTGGTGTGACTAAAAAAGGGCATGTTGTCCAGCATAGAGTAAACAAGCGAAAACCCAAGCCTACTTAACTAAAGTGTATACAAAAAAGACAAATTACAGTTACATTTTCACATCTGTCTAAATCTATTTCTGTAGAAAGGAAGGAAGTTAAGACCTGGAAGAACAGGTGTTGATGTGATGTAAAGGCTGCGTGTGCTCCCTGGCATTTGATATTGATGCATGAATCAAGGAACAGTGCATTTCATGAATGTCACAATCCAGCAATTGCCACGCGCAATTTGCCTAACAATATTAACATGGGGTCAGTCAGGGGAAAAAACTTGCCTCCTAGTCCACTCTTGGGTACATGTAGGTCATGACCATTGTACTGTTGCATTAAAAAAAAGAAAGTAAGTGTGCAGACTAGTGGAAAATAATAGAAGGAAAAAATGTTGGCAATCTTGTGCTGATTGAAAGGAAAAAAAGGGGGGACCTCCCCCTTTCCCATTACGGGTTCTTTCTCACTTATTATTGTTTCGTAACACCCAAAAAACGGGCTAGGCTTATGTGGTGCGTAAAGTATGCTGCAAGGGTTTTCTTGGTGTTGATTACCCATCGGGCTCATTTGCATTGCAAAAATTTGTGGCCATATTTATTAAATATAATAGATGGCAGATGGAATTGATGTGTTTCGATTCAATACACTCACGCTATGGATTGAGACCCTTTCATAGGATGACCCTAAATGTGATGATTCCTTCCTAAAAATTGGCAAAGTGGTTTTATTCATCCATCTCTTTGGTGTTGTGGTGATTATTTAATTTGTAGAATGTCAATGCATGGACAATCAGCAGCAGGCCCTAGGCTGGATATGAGCCGCTAGTCTTTCACCACATATTCTGCTTCAGTTATCTTGAATACCAATACATGGTCCTCCTGTCAGAGATATCGCGAGTTACGGGCCTTGTGAGCCCTCTTCACCAGCATAATTAGTATGCTTTATTCATATTCCAGTGTGACAAGGGACGATAACTTACCTCAATATCGGACAAGCCGAGAGATTCTGCCTCCAGGCGTGCATTGAGCTCTCTGCCAGTGTTGCCTACAGAGTAAGAGATTTGCCAGTGCAAACCCAGATAAAAGTAAAGAACAGGAGTTATTTTTTGTATTATATTTTAATTTAGATTTTATGATACAACAGTCCCAAGGGGTGGAGTGCAATAGCATATTACAGGTTTGGGGAATTGAAAAATCTCCTGTATATAATTGATAATTTTAAATATGGACATAGTATAATCTTTTCAGGGGTGAATGTTATTGTATATGTAATGTGATATTTCAGCATTGTGATATGATGAGGCTATCAAAATTCAACTAAGCATCATGTGGTGCGACTTGTCATCACACACACCCAGAGTGCACTTTGAAATCATTGACCAGGTCGGTGATTGACCACACTGGTGGCTTGCTACCCCCAGCCTTGGGTCGTTGCCCTACCTGGTTTGAATCCACACTGAGCTTTTCACACCTTCTATTGCATTACTTTTCCCTGATTACGCCTTTTCTTCTGGGGAATATGATGAAAACAGGAACGGTTATTAGGATATTGGGCATAATAAAGTTGAAGAGCAAATTGTGAGTATATTTTTATTCCAGCACGTTTCATGAAAAGTTTGCCTCATACAATAAAGTAAATGAATAATAAAAACCATTGGGCAAACTATATTAAAGCTTAAAAGCAGAGCAGCATATTGATCAACTTTTGATCCAATCTTAGAAAATCTAGGATTGTAGAATTCACCATACAAACTAGCTATAATACTTGAATTCTAACACACACTCTACAAATGAATCACTTGGAAATTTTTACTATCTATTTGGAGAGACTGTAACAGAATCAACCATGTTAATTTTCTTATTCACATGGGTAAAATTTCAAAAACGAAAAAAGTTAGATTTCTTCACAAAACAAAGAAAGAAAAAACAAACAAGCACACAAAAGGCGCAAGCCATGGTGACAAACTACAATGTTTATAATACTGTTGTAATATAAACAAGAGGTTACTATCATGAACTAAAAGCAAAAATGCAGTCAACAAGCGATGACTATTAAAACAAATCAGCAGATCCCATCTCATTCTCATCGCCTCCCAGCTTCACTAAGGATGGCTGAAATATTATGCATCGTTTGTTTTATTGATTTCCTTTCCTTTTCTAGTTCATGGACCAGTTGGACACTGCAAAAGTTTATACACACAGAATGCCACAAAGTAATTTTATCAATGTTTGGTTCATTTGGTATCATATATTCAAAAGGAATACATTGTACTCTGTTATGGTAGACATATCAGTGATTCACCTGAATGAACGTTTAAAACTACTTCAAATTGGTAGGTTACTAATCCGGACGAGTCTGTTGAATTTATTTTGTCTTGCACATAAAAATTGACAAAAGAAAACTGGCAGTGATAAAACAAGAAATCTGCATTTTAAATTCAGTTGAAGTGAATGTCTTTTTAATGAATAAGTCTCCAACATGACTAGAATATCAGTTTTGGTCATCATTGTTTATGGTCTTATCATGTCAAGTATGGAGCATACTATACTGGTTACAAAAATTATTCTTATTGGTAAAAAATGATGGTAATCTTATTTGAGATTATTTTTTTTCTTCAGATTCATAATTACCCAATCACTGACAGTTGTCTTTAACTAGTTAGGGTTTGCTTTGAGTAGAAAATTAAACCACTATCATTAGTCTCTTTTGGTAGTTTAAAATACAGGTGAAATTGTTAAAAATCTTCCAAACCTTTACATAAATGACAGATAAATTATGGAAAAGGCACAAATGTTTTGGTTTCTTTATTAGACGAACGAAATTCTAATTCAGGACACCCTTTTTGAATGTCACAAAAAATTAGGAAATACAGTAAAAGTACAAATTAACATGAACTACATGAAACTATAAATTAAATCTAAACTAAAATATAACCAGGAATTTGGGACTACATTATAGTCTTAACTACTAAGTATTTTAATTGATTTTACATTCCGTGTCTGAAATTATTCGCAAGGACAGGAAACAATCCACAGAATGGATTCTAATCACCAAATCAACTTAAATTACGTTCCACCTTCCATTTAGGGTTTTGACAATCGGGAAAATTACAAATAAACATCCTCACATTTCTAGCAAATAATCAGCATATCGGGTAATCTTTCAGTTCATACAAAGTTCACCATCAGATGAATCTCACCTTTCTCCACACTGTCCTTGATTTGAGTATACTTTTAAACTGCCAGTGATGAATTTCTGTTTTTACACAATAGCGTGCTGCATCTTTACAAAATTCCAAGAACCGCAGAGTGATCGGAAACGAAGTCGTGTGCGTGTGCTCTGGTTCATTGTCCTCACAAAAAGGGGGCCCTGAAAGGTTGAAAGCAGCATTGAAAGAACACTTTGACCATGATTAAAAAAACATTAAGACAGACATGGTTTCTGGGAACTGTTTGTTCGTTAAAGGTGTAAACAGTATGCCTCAATCAGTTGTTGATTAGAAAAATGGGAAAATGAATATTTTACTAATTTTAGCATAATAGATCCAAGCAAGTGGATTTAATTAGCAAGTGTACCACCTGTATTGCCAGATGCTTGTTCACTGATGCTTGAAATGCTCATTTTAATAAGGGATTTCAACTCTGGAAGAAATGATTTTATTTAAATGTGTGCAACTTTGGGAATAAAATCCATTTAATCAGCTGATTGGCTGCAAGACAGCATGGACAATTAAGTGTTGAACTCTTCATGAACTGCCAAGCGATGATTATTTTCGTAGTCTGTCAACAGAAGTTGCGCGAGAATTCGTTAAATCTGGGAAATAATCATTGGTATCCTTGACAACAAGCTTCAGGCATCTTTTTTTGCCAACACCCGAAATGATTCACAAGACACAGAGATGGATGGGTGAGTAAGTATTTTGTCACAAGCATGCAGCCCACAAACCGCATGTTCATTGTGTGTGTGGTATTCTCAGGCTGAGATGCTCTCAACCCACACTTGCTATTTTGGACTGTAGCTCAGCATGTACAGTCTGGTCTTGGAAGTAATTAATATTGCCGTTGTGTCTCTGTGGCTTGGATTATCATTAATTAATGAAGTCTAGTGGGATATTGATATATTTAAGTAGTAAGTAATCTTGGGTCCATCATTTTCTTCCAGCGTCCATCTGCATTTCCCTTTCACTTTCTTCCCTTAGTGGGATATTTATGAATTGAACAAGAGCCTGCTATTTGTAATATTGTTATGTATTAGTACTGCTCCTCATCAGTCGGGTGGTGGAGGATGAAAAGGCAGGGAGGAAGAAGATTATGACGCCTTGCAATTTTTCATGTTTGTTGACAATTATTGGCTGTGTGTATGATGATGTTTTTTCATTCCAATGTCAAGCTACTTAATGTAGCTTATGTGTTAAAAACTTCCTTCACACAATTACTGTTTGTTAGGAAATGATTCTGGAAGAGTCGTATAATACATTTCTACCTTAAATCACTTGATTTCAAATTGCATAATTTTTGTTCCGAAAAATATAAGGGCCCCTTATTCCTGTAACATTTGCATCAATAGTACCCACCCTTCCTTTTCAATAGCTTTAAAATCCCCTGTATTATTTTCAAAGTATATATGCCAGGGATTTCAGATATTCTGACAAGCAAATTGTCCACGATGGCAGGTATTTTTAACTCGAGTTAATCTCCATTCATTTCCATGATCGTTTCATGAGAAAAGGCAAGAGGTAACCCACACTAGGCAATCAAATTGCTGTATCATTGCTCAAATGTATAAATATTGCCAAATATATAATATTATGAATCTGTCAGCACAGGTATTCTCAGGTGTTTTATTAGGAATTCACTATAGATTTGGCCTTCCCTCAGCATTTAACACTAAAATTTTATTGATACTAGGCATGATTCAGGGCTACAAATCTTTTGTTGATTTTTACAATTTATTATCCAGGATATTTTATCGCTGCTAAATACTCCCACCTAATATATAAATCTATGTAAAAAAAATTCAATAATTTGAACAAAACTGCTTCCAAATATGGTTGACCACACTCGATGCTTCCTACTATCCAAATGGTCTGGACTGATTTGAACACTCCAAATTTGCAGTGCCGTAGCCAGAGATGGGGGGGCAGGGGGGCCGCGATCCCCCAATAAGGATTTCGTTGGTTTAGATGAACCCGTCGGTTCACTTGAAAAATTCAGGTCATGGCACTTGCAGGCCGGATTGTCGGCAAGTATAGTTTAAAGTTCATGGACAGCGTGCTACAAGTAAAATTTTACAAATCGTACAAAAATTAGCCTCCAGAAGTACATTTAAAAGCATATAAAACCAAAATTTTCATTCAGGGGGCTTTGCCGCCCCCCGACCCCCACCCGGGGCTTCGCCCCTGGACCCCACAGGGGCCCTAAGGCGGGCCCCTGGACCCTACCCATTTTCTTCCGGTTTATATTCGACAACTGGCCCCGCCCCATATGAAAGCCTAGCTACGCCCTGCAAATTTGTATTGTAATCTGATGTTTTTTCGTGTAATTGAGAAAACAACATGAAAAAATCGCACCATGCTTTTTTTTTGTATTTAATTTGTTATTTGGGAGAGGTAATAGCTACTAGCCCCTCTGCACCTATTTTTAGCATAGCAAGTTGTGTAGAAGGATACTTTCATCAACATATTTTAGCAGCAAAAGCGTCAGTCTTGAAATACTGAATCTCTTAGTGCAAGATTTTCACTGGTTTTAAAAATATGTGCTTTACACATTCAGTTCATAAGAAAACAAGCAAAAATAAGCACTGTGTAAAATATCTGTTCTTTCAAACAAGTATAAATTAACTAATGGATAGACCCTTTGTCCGTACCCATTTAGTGATGCTTTGGTTTCAACCCATTTAGTAATGAACCACATATTTATATACTGAGGAAACAATTAACCTACTCAAATGTGAAGAAGTAGAAACTCCCAAAATGTTTGATTATAATAGCATGAACCCAAATGGGACAGCTCAAAGTTCCCCAACAAAACCACATTGATAAGGAGGTTGTGTTTTGTTAATAGCCCTTAATAACACTGTACTGACAGTTTCGTAATGTGATAAATCTTTGGAGGTTTATTGTATGAACACAATGAATGGAAGACATGTGTTCCTTTTCAAGTGTAGCAGCTGTTTTGCTCATTTCAGAACATATAAAGTTATTTATCATAAGTGATATTGAGTTGCAGTATTTCTATGGTACTGGAAGCATAATTGCTGTGAGGTGTTGTCCAGGTGGGGTCCACATCTGAATGGAGGCTATGGGTTACTGTGTGAAACATCACATTGCAGACAGCTCCATTAACATTAAATAAACAGTTTAAAATTAACCGACGAATGGGACGATAAATTCAGGAGGGTGTCCCATCTGTATCATGTGAAGAAGTTTGTTCGTGTTAAGTGGTTGCACTGGCAACAGAGATATGAGGCTCGAAATCTTACAGTAAATGTATTTAAGTAAAATTCCGAAATATAGAAAACTAATGAAAGTTTTATAGTTAAGCAAAGAGCTTAACTCTTCAAATGCTGCAATCCTGGTTACAGGTAGTCTAGGTAGATGACCCAATTGACACTTTGCCCTTTTAATTTAGGATTTGGGCAAAGGCTTCGAGCAATATGAAACTTTGTAGAAAACATGATTATGAAAAAATTTGACATAACAACCTTTAACTTATTTTGATAATTTCAATCATTAAATATTAAAAAAAAAAAGTGCATTTATTTTGTTTTGGAATGTGGCGATGGTCTTGTTGTCATAACAGAATAGATTCTTACACACCTTTGCTAAGGAGTGTGCATTGGGTGCCAATTACTCCCTTTCACCATGTTTACAAGTTCATATTCGAGTATGACCGGTTGTATGGTGTCTGCCCATGGAAATTCAGTGTTCTTAAAGTATTGCAAAACAAAATTCTTGGACAAAACAAGATGGTTGAGTTTTGCATTAGAACTGCCAACAAGTGGATGAATGGATATTGAATCAAACCGCCGATTGCAGGTAGATGGCGACTTACTTGCAGTTATTTGTTCAATTCTGTAAGTGCAGTCAAGTAGATTTGGACAAAGTTCAATTTACACATTCAGAGTCGTCTTTTGCATCAGCTTTTGGCTTGAGTACCTGCGCATTTGTAATTCAAACAATTCCAATGTGTCTTATAATAGGTACAGTAGTGAATCACAGATGAGGAAAAAAAGAGTAGGACATCTTATAGGTTTGCTTGCAGCCTGTGAAATTCATTGTGCAGACTGTAGTGTGGTTAAATTTTCTAATAAAAATGTCAGCCCAATTTCTATATTAAAGATGGGTAAGATTATATGGTCAAGTATTTGACAATTGACATGTAGTTTTTGTGTTAGTGGTGTTGCTGATAGTTTTACCCATGATTCCAGAAAAAAACAAAATTAGATAATTTCAGTGAATAATATTTTTTTGTTTAAAAGTCATGAAATTATGGGATACTGAATGCAGGGCAGGGATCCAGGATTGAAAAAACATCAAAAGTACCGGGGAGGCTTAAAGGCTGTAACTGGTCCAAAAAATAGCTCAAACTGGGTGATTTTGCAAGAATTGCAGAAGGTACCGGGGGGCGCGCGCTCCGTCACCTCCCTGGATCCGCGGCCTGTAATGGATCTGAAAGTGGAGGATAGCTACATGTTTTGGTAATGTGATTTAAGTTAGTGTTGGCACTTTATGTGTCACTCATACTAAAATATGAATAAAAAAAGTAAACAAAAATTCACAAGCTTTACCCCTTCACACAATACATTGCATTTCATTGTTGTTATTGAAGCAAAAGTGGTTAACAACCCAAGTAGGTACATAGGCATATAGAGGCTGGAAGTTCCTGTTACTTTACTGTGTGACACAACAGTATTTAGTATTTTCGTTCATCCATCTGTGTACACGTTGATAACATTGAAAGAAGACTACCATTCTAGTAGAAATAAATCATTCGTAATCAATTTCCCCGGCCTACATTACAGTCATGGTATCATCCAGAAATGCTTTAAAATTACATCCCCTAATTGTTTTTAATCCCAGAGTAAAGCAGTTAGACTTCTTAAATATCCCCAAAACCCAGGGAAACTACACGCTATGGGTGTCGCCATATTTATATTTTTTTTGTAGATTAACCTGTTCTGTTAAGTACCGCACCAATTTTGTAATTATGCTGAAGTGCATTCCAGGTTTCCGGATTTCCTTAAAAGTTGGAAATTATTTAGCTTTATTTGAAGCAGTAGTAAGTAGTAGTAACTAAACAAATACTGAGAAAATAAGTGCAAATTTCTAAACGTGCAGTGATCTTTCCGGTCATGTACACATTCAAACGGATACCACATCCCCCTGCCAGAACTAATGCATGTTTACAGCCCAGAGGGTGTTTGGAAACAATCCCATAATGCATTGCAATGTGCATATAATGTGCTATACCAAACTCATGTCATACTTGGGGATAAAAAGTGTACAAAGATAGCTAGAAGACCACAAAACATTTCATGATCAGCAAAAAAATCCTAAGTACTACACACTTTTTGGGGCTAAAAGAGTGTAGAAGTCAGGATTTTTATGTGTTTAAGAATTAGGATTTGTGGTGGGATCACATGACCCTATTGAGGTGAAATTTACCAAACTCTGGTGCATTTGGGATTGACTCATACCCCTCTGTTACAGCCTAAGACCACTTTATAGATTTTCAAGAGTTTCCTCCTCTTACAGGAGATAAGGCTTGTTGATATTATTTGCTCACAGTGCCAAATATAATAACAACTTTAACACAAATAACACTAGTTGGACTCTTCAGAATGTGTGACTTTTGGAGGTCTTCTTCCTACAAAAAAAATGTTTAACATTTTTTTAACTACCATTTGGCTAAATTAAAAAAAAGCCTTTCTTCATTTAATAAAGCATCACTAGGATTGTAAAGAGATAAAACTGATAAATCCTGTGTATCAATCCCCCAAATCATACTTACTAACCCCATGTGTGGTGGTCAAATTCCACTTCATTATCAAAGTATGATATGTTGGGTTTGACGCACATAATTTGATCAATTTTGAAAGTTGACTTCATATAAAATTTTCAATTACATCCTCAATAATTCTCCTGTATGGGAATAGGATTCAGTACTATACCAAAATGTATCTTTCTTTAAATCTAATTAGAAAAAAATAAACAAGTTTTGTAATTTTGTGGAATTTGGAGTATTGTCAGTCCACAACATCCAACCAAAATTTTCAGATTATTGTTTCCAATGTCACCCTATATAGCTGGTACTCAAATATAGAACTGCAGAAATGAAAATGTAATAACATTGTTCACACCACATGTACGCCTATATTTGGAGTAATATTTGTCTAGTCGGGCAATGTCAATATCATTACAAAGCGCTTTAATTATACTCGGTTGCAAACAGGCTATCATATTGTCTAACAGTCTGTAAATATACGTGAAAAGAGGCACAGTGACGTAAAGAACCTGGCATGCAGTGTCTTTTCTACCCAGGTCACACCCACGGGTGCACAGTCTATGGACTTTGGTGGCGTTATTTTAGTCCCATTTTGATTGAAATTTATCAATGGTTAATAAAGGAGCTTGCTTAAAATTCCTGTCGGGATAACAAAACAGCGACTCTGCTATATATACTCCTTGTGGAACCCTTCAGACACTTTGTCAATATTTGAAGTTCGTTGTGTCTCTGTTTCAATTAATAAGGTAATGCATTCATGTTTGAAGAGTATGGGTGAGAGATCTTTCCTTGTTTTTACAGTAATGTGGAATTGTACTTAAGAAATAAATTCCAAAGTAAATATTATTTTTATTGTGCCATTCGGCTAGAATTTATCACAAATCTATCAAGGATTTAAATGTATAGGAATGCGTTTTTTTATTTTTAAATTAAAATTCAAATTTCAAAAATGTTTGTTTCAAATAGTGTAACCTGTTCCTGCACTTACGAAACATATGATAATATTACAAGAATGTGCATTTTTTGGTCCTTCATTTGTGTGTATGCGAGATAACTTTTTCCAGATTTGACTTTGGGAACAGAATTTGCGGGTTGATTTGAAAGAGTACAAATTCATTTGGCAACTTAAAAAATGGAATGTGATATCTTTCCGTGATTCTTTCAACTAATATGGCATGAGCTTGAGACAAAGGAGATGTTCTATGCTTTATTGTACTATTTTTTATTTTGGTTAGTTTTTCATTTTCATCTTGTGTGGGCTACAGCCACCCTTTACTGAGGTGTTAGCTGTTTTATCATGAGAAAAGCATGCACCATTCATGCAGCCAATTGTCCAAGAGTAAAGATTTTAATTTGATCGCATCTTCCGGAACAACATTTTCCTGCAAAAACAGACCTGTTGGCCATTTTAAGAATGATTGATGAGATAGTAATTCCCTGACAAGTTAGAGTGAAATTCTAGTTAGATAAGTCCATTACAATTCTAAAACAATCGAGTGTTCTGCATGAATTATAGTCGGTAGGAATTGGTATGAGCTTTTTCAGAATTATGTTATTACGTACTTTCATGTATGCATTTCCATTGCACGGTTTTTTCCCTGAGCAATTACTTTACGTACAGGCATGTAGCAAGAAGCAATATACAGCTGTGTGATGCATGCGTACACGTTGTGGTCATGTCGTAGCATACTTTGCTATGCATGCTGCCACATGTAATCATCAAGCACTTGCAACGACACCTCACCGCCTCGAATGCCCTCAGGGTTGGGCAGAGCTATTGCATCTCAACTTGACCTAGCATCTCAGCAAGGTACAAGTGAAAAGAGATCTGATAAATGATAGCACAACTATGAAAACCTAAACCACAACAAAGTTGATACCCCAAACTCAGTTTGACAAGTCTCGGCCTTGCTCATTTCGTTTAAAGGCGGATGATATTTAAAGGGGGAACGTCTGTGAAATGATTGAAGAATGGTGTCTCCACTCTCGAAATGGGCACAAATCCTCACTTGTTAGTTAAGCAACATTTCTTCTACATTTCTTATGTGTACCGTGGCGACCTAAATTTGATGTACCTAGTGAACATAATAAATTTTGAACTTTTGATTGGTTTAAAGGGCCTGTTTGATACCTGCAGCTTGATACTATATTGAACTAGACATGTACTGGTGCTTCCAAAGACGCACTAACCTTCGGCTTGGGCCACATGACCTTTGACCCAAATAAGTGAACACCCCATATGGGCCATGTGTACGGGCGTGTTCTGACCAAGTCTAGTGATTATAGCAATTGATTTGTGTCAGAAGCAGCAAAAAGGAGGGTTAGAGCGACTTGACCTGTAATGACCCTGTATGACCGTTTGACCCCAATCTGTTTACATCCCATATGGGCCTTGTGTCATTGGTTCGTCTGACCACGTCTAGTGATTATATGATTGATTTGTGGCAGAAACAGCCAACAGGAGGTAAGAGCGACTGACTTGTAATGACCCCTGCGTGACCTTTGACCCCAATATGTGAACATCTTGTATGACACTTGGTAAGGGTTATTCTGACGAGAATTTTGTTAAGATCAACCCCCTGTGTAATACTCAGTAGCATTTTGAAATATTGAGAGGGGTTAGAGAGACTGCCCCTTTTTGACTCCCCTAATGACCTTGGATTCAAAATCTGTTAACACCCTCATACCGATGTATCACACTTGTAGGATGATAGAGTGAGGTTGCCAGAATATTATGTTGTGTAGCTTTTGAGCATATTTGCATATCATGAATATTAAAGCTTATTATGGCCGGTCAAAATGATATTCCTTTCCCCGCAAGGATCGTTTGCAAGTTATCTGGAGTTCCATAAGGGCGTATAATGATGTAAAACTTGGTGGAAGGAAGTGGTTAAAGAGTGTTCTGACCTGATTAGATGTTGGACATATTTCCGACAAATTACATATGGAAATGAGCTGATTAATATGCAAAATCAGGGTAATCGCCTATATTTTTGAAACGGTACATCGGATATGCAAAATTCCGTCACTGAAGAAAGCCCATTATGTGGCATTTAGTTGCCATTTGATTTGAATTTTCCTGATACATGCGGCTTAGGTATGCAAATGAGCAATTAAATATGGTAATTGCTAAATCGCTAAAATGGTACAATCGGATATGTGAAATTACTTTGCTACTGCTAACTTTACTATACCTTACATCTTGTGTGTGAATCATATGGAAGGGGGGGGCGGCAGGGGTGGGGTGTTGGGGAGGGGGGCAGAGGTGGGGTGTGGTGTGAAGGGCTAGCGTGGTGGTGTAGTGGTGCGTTGGGGTGCGTTGGGGAGGGGTGGGGTTGCGTCTGGAGGGGTCGGGGTGGGGGTGTGCATCTGGGTGGTGTCGGAAGTGGTGTGTGTTGGGGTTAGGGTTGCATTGGGGAAGGGGGGGTTGCTGTCGAGAGGGGCGGGTGTGGTGACGTCATGTGACCTTGGTGACCTTGTGTGACCTTTGTGACGTTGTGTGACCTTGGTGACTTACCTTGTGACCTTGATGACCTCATGTGACCTTGTTGACCTCGTGTGACTTGGTGACCTAGTTGGACCTTGGGACCTCGGGACTTGGTGACTTGTGTGACTTTACTGAACTTGTGACCTGGTGACTTCATGGACCTTGGTGACCTCAAGCGACTTGATGACCTCATGTGACCTGATGACCTCATGTGACCTTGGTGACCTCAGGAAACTTTGGACCATTCACAAATCGGTGTGCCGGGTAGGGTCAGAGTGGGATGCTGAAGGGGAGGGTTGTTTTGGGGGAAGGTGGGTTGGGGGGGGTGGGTGACTCATTGACCTGGTGACATCATGTGACCTTTGTGACCCCTGTGACCTTGTAACACTTCTCGCCAGTGCATTTGTTTCTCTTTCTAATCAGTCATTGCCAAACTTATCATGGAAAGGCAAGTTATCGCGGAACAGGCGACACTGTGGTTCGAGAACCGGGTTTTTTCATGTTGTCAGTTTTGTACATTGTGTTTGGCCATAACATGTAAAAGAAAATATGGCACAACTAGCTCTGGAACCTGATCTTAACTTCTATTTTTCGTACGCATAACTTCCATTTCGCCATCTTGCGGTTAATGCTTGCAAAGTCTTTTGAAAACCTTCAGAGCTGTTCAGCTAACAAAGTCAATGATCTTTAATATTCCATCGTTAACATATTTTGAGTAAGTTGTCCAGTGTTTGCCTCCAAAATGACGGCACAAAGGATGTTGGTGTTGCTAATCAGCCTACCCCACACAGTACAAGGTCTCCAATGAGTAATACTTTTTGCTCACACGTACGAAGTAATAACAGGAGGCAACCATTTCAAGATGGATACAGATAGCCACTTAAAATATCCGTGAATTGAAAATGACATGCACCCAGAGGACGCCCCTGGCTGATTCCCATTTATCCTTCAGAGAGTTTGCCAGTAATGAACTTGGGATTTTGGCAGTAGTTTCAGGATTTGTTTTACAACATTCTAGGTGGCAATGCCAGATTAGGACTAATAAATTTTGAAAGTTGGACGTAAGTTAATTTTTTTCAGTGAAAGCGGAATTGCCTAAGCAATGTTCATAGACAACCCTCGCCTGGAGACCTTTGAGGCTCATGTGATGATATTCTGATTTGAAGCAGCAAGAAGGTTTTATCTTTGTCTCATGGCGTGGTAGATCCTGACACCCATGACTGATTCTTAATATCTCCAGAGGTAATGATGGCAGTGAGACTTAGCAGAATGTCTAAACCATCTAGGGTCTGTGTCTGAAGCTGGGTAATTTCAAGTACAAGTTGTATACATGACATGCTAAAATGCATTTTTTCACAGAATGATTGGTTGTAATTGGAACAGGAAATGTCGCTTGTTACCTACCTTTGCAATTCCTGTTCAATTTCTAACTGTATCAAGAGTGGCCATCTAGGGCTGTTCAATAGTACTTTAGTAGTCCCCTGATTCCCTCCGAGGGACAATCTCAACTTTTGTTTAGGTAGGGATATTCTGCACAAATCAAAAAAAGTTAGGTCTTCAGATCTGAAATATTTATAAATGTTAAGGGGGATGGCCCAATTTAAGGATATAAATTTTCATCTTAATAAATTTGCCTTCCCTCCAAACCCCATCTGTACAGTTTCGCGTCGATAGTTCATCCGTTTTGGGATTGTGATAGCTAAAACGTTATTTTTTGTAATGCCCCGTAGAGTAACTGTGTAAAAATAATATTGTCGACCAAAATGGGGCACATTTTCGCTCATAACGTCCAACCAAACATCCTTTGGCTCTAAGATTTCAAAGGTAATGAGAAAAATAGTAGCTTTCTTCTGAATACAAAATGTTGACCACTTCCGGTAACAATCTGGCCTTCTGGGGACGAAGGCTATTAGCCGATCGGGCCCATGGACCTTTAAGGTCTCGGTTTTTTAGGGCTAATTTTGAGTTTTTAAACTGACGGAATGTTTCAAGAATTTTTGCAGCGGAGCTAAAATTTTGGGAGTAAGGTTTTAATCTGCTCTCATCACAGCACAAGTTTATTTTTAATTATGTCCAGCTAGTCACCCACAGGCATGCATCTTTCCATGCAGTCAGTCATATATCTGGTTTAACTATTTTTGGGTCTTTTACTAATCGTAATTCCCTGAATGTTACACACATCAGCAACTTGGGCTCTGAGAGGCTTCTTTCTCCAGAGCACACATCAGCACAGATGATTTTGAGAGGTTCAGTGCGAGGTTTTCCTTCCTGTTTGTACACGTTGATAATGAGGTTGTTTCCCAATGCAGTTGACATGTTTGATTTGTTTTTAATTCAGAGGCTGAAGATAACCGGTTGTGTGAATTCCGAGCTGTTTCTGAGGAGGGTTTCGCCCAACCGTCTCAAACGTCTGTTGGAGCTCTTATTTATCGAGAAGTTTGACTTCCGGTTCAAAGAAGATTTCGCGCGATCTTCAACAGGGCGGCCCGACGCTAAACTTGGGTTTCTCTCAGCGGACGTGATTAGCTTTCTGTGAAATTAGGCTTAAATGTGATCAAAACTACGGCAAAAGTAGAGGGAAAATGACGACAGCAACGCCGAAGTCAGAATTCTTTGGAATGACCGTGCTGCCTTCATGCTCAGTTGTCTAGAAGCACACTTGCATTGCTTGGTGATTAGCCGGAAATGCGCAGAGGCGGGTCACTTATTACGACCAGTAGACATGAAATTGATTACGTGTTACGTTTATACTGCAAACATTTCGAATTCAATGACGACTTATTCGAATTCACTCAAAAGTAAGTTGCTAAAAAGCAACTTACGAATTCGACTTTTTGAAGTCGTATCGATTACTACTGCGCGTGTTTACACTTCAGCAAAAAGTGAAATCGATGATGACTCAATCGAATTCACTTCAACTTTTGGCCCAGTGTAAACGGGGCTTATGATACCAACTCTGGAAATGCCAATATTTATACCACACAATTAAAAGGAAATGGGCCGTCATCACACCACGTGACCCACAGAGTGGCAAGTCTCCATACAGCCATTTTATGCAGGGAAACCCCCTTCTTGAGGTGACAGGAGTCCCCTAACACTCATCTCAATAAGTTTGGGACAGATAGCAGTTTTTCGCCCATGAACTCTAACCAATCTGCTTTATTTACATCAGTATGGCGAAAGAGCTTTAAAGTGCCTGCAGATATGTTTATTTTGGTTTCTCAGTCTGTAATGAACCAATCAGATACTGTAAGAAAGGTGGTGGAAGTCATGTGATTAAATAAGTCTGTATATGAATAATTACATTTAACCTGATAATCTTGTTCAATATTATGGTCATCGGTCAAAGCTCAACATTAATCTTTGAAATACATTTATAGAATAAAAATCAAACTTCCTGTTGTTAAGATACCACTAACAGTAGGCTAGTAAATATTTATTGACCAGTGCTATCTAACACCCAATGCGTGTGATTGGTTATTGATGACATCAGCCTTATTGATTAGTTTTTCCAAGTACACAGCCTGGCAATATGACAAGGTAGTCTGGTAGACACTGTGAGGTCAATCATGACTCATTCACTCGTAACTGATGCTGAGGCTCGGGATTCCACGCTGTCAGTGTGAATTCTGTTTTGTCAAATGTGCGCAAAGCAATGTCAATTTTTTCTTGTTAGTTTTTGTAGCTGTGTTGTTTTATACAAATGTGTTTAAACTTGCTAAGTTGTACTTCTGTGAGAATTTCAGTGCCTGACAAAGATATTGTGCCTGAGGAGGTTTAGCTTGGTTGCAGTTCAGTGAAATTGAATGCAAGTAGCCCATTTAGTTCCAATTGCAAAATCAATTTGGTGATGATTGTAACAATTGAGATTGATGATAACGCCCACATGGTGTATGAAGACAAAGACATGAACTCGGAGGTTGAAGTGCATATTCACATGTAGTGTTGTGAGGTTATAAATACAAATAATAAGAACAATAAATGTTCATATATAACATGAACTCTACATAGTACTAGAGAAGTGTCTACCATTACATCAATTTTAGAGAAAAGATCAGTTTCATTGCTGGCAGAGACAGTTTCTCTCAATTGACCTGGAAGAATGTTCCACAGTCGGAGCACAGTCACAGGAAAAGGAAATTGTCAGCTTTCTTTTGGAGTAAGGAACAGTAAGACGGGGTGGTATCAGAGGATGAGGGTAGTCTGTGCTACACTTTGAAAGTTAATAGGATTAATAAAATATGAAGTAGACTTGGAAATACATTGGAAAATAAATGACAACAGTTTGAAGGATTCTTTCTTTAACTGGGAGCCAGTGAAGAGATTGAAAAGAGATACCGAGAGAAATATACCTGTAAACAAATTGACCATGTCACATGTAAACCTACTGAAAGTATGTTATTTATTTTGACTATTGTTGCTAAAAGCTATGAAAGAATTGCATTTGATGTCCTTAAAATGAGAGACCAGATGTGTGCAATGCAACAATTTTTGCTACGATTTTTGTTTAAATATACATACCGCAGTCATTCTTGTAAGCACCAGAATGCAAAAGACATTTTTTTTTTGTTATTTTATTTGCAAAAGACAGTTATTTTAGACGTTTACTTATTTCTTTAAATTTTTAGTGTTTAGTCTTAGAAATTTAACTTGCATTTAGCCTTGGTTATCTCCAAAGGTTACATTTCTGCTATTAGAAAGTAAAATAAGACTCTAATCTGAATTGATAATTAGGAAACTTTGTTTAAAATTAGATGTGGGTCATCCTAAAGGACGTGAGCACTTAGTAGGAAGAGTAACGTACCTCTGATATCCTCAAGTTTGATTTGGGGATAGCCGAGTCCACCTTCGCTTTGAAAGGGTTTTAGTACCTCTGCTTGTTTTCCATGGAATGCCATCATGTCCTGCTATACTAACACAGTATGAACCAAGCTGTTTCTGTCAGAGCAAAACATTTACCAAATGCATACCCTCCAACCAAATGCATTGAGTAATGTGCAAAGAAAAACAATTCGTTTGACAAACTGCCCTACTTGAGGTTTGGGGTGAACTGCCATTCTGCTGCACCCTAGCGGCCAGAATGCAATCTCAAGAGTCGGAAGTAATATTTATAAGAGTAAACTGCTTCTGGCTGTACAGGTGGAAGCATACATTTCTTTTGGCTACTTGGATTATTGTTGTTAATTTTTAACTAATTAGAATTTTTATAGTTGAAAAAATGCTCCTAGACTTAATTTTAAATGTAGGTTTCATGATATGACACCTGTGCAGGCTGGCAAATGTTCAAGGAATTTTCATTAAGCTTGAAGTATAATAGCAAAAGTTTGAGGTGTCCATATATGTATGTAGGTGTAGTTGTTTGTGTGCTGTGTGTTTATGCATGCACTTGCATGCATGTGTGTGTGTACAGGCATGCATGCAAGCATCTGTGCATGCAGGCATCTGTGCATGCAGGCGTCTGTGCATGCAGGCGTCTGTGCATGCAGGCGTCTGTGCATGCAGGTGTGTGTGCATGCTTTGGAGTGTGGGTGTAGGTATATGAGTGGAACCAGCTTCCAATTGTACAGTGCAATGTCTAGGGTGCATAGAGTAGGCCTATATCAAAGCCCTTGGAATGGTCTATATGAATAGGTATGTTTTAAAATTATTCAGTTTTATTTTAAAAACAAAAATAAAACAAAGGGATAAACAGTGCTATGAATTGTGTGCTATTTTATGATGAGTTTATATCGTACTTCATTTCTGTAACATAATCTTATATCAGAGAGTCATAAAAAGTAAGTTCAATATCTTGAAAATGGCTGCGAACAAGACAGTACCAGGCAAATTTACGAGGCACATCTTCCTGAAAATATTCCCAGAATCAAGTAGTGTATCTAAGGGTGGTAGTGTCTAGAAATGGCCCCCTACATAGAAAGTAAAAATACAAAGAGTTCTTAAAATACTATTTTGAACTCGGTGAATTCCATTGTCAGTGTGCGGAGCATTTATCTATTACTGCAGAAATCCAAAAGGAACACACCAAAAATGGAGAAAAATGTTCGGAAACAGTTGACTCCTGCAGTAGTCTATCACTAGTTGTCCTATTGGGGGCAAGACATGCCCAAACAGCTATCCCCACCTCAGTGCTAAATTGATAACAAGAATGGTGAAGGATGGCTATGTTTTCTGCTTGAGCTTGGACAATAACATATGAATTTATTCCCTATGGAAGCTCACCTCGTCTTGTGAAAAGGAACTGGTTGATCAGATTGAGTGGTGTTTACAATTGGGGTAAGCATTTTGCGAATTGCTGTGACCATTGGAATACTCCCAGTCTGCTTACAGCACATAGCCACAGTCTTTCTAGAGTTGCATGGTATTTTAATGTGTTTAAAGGCCTGTCAAATGTGAGATTGAGATTTGGGATTCACCAAAAAGCTGTTTTTTTGACTCGCCATCAGGAAAATATTTTAGTTGAATTGTTTGATTTAAATTGACCAAAGAAATGTATTTTGTTTGGTTACAGTAGTCTGCTGCAGCATACCTTCTGGCCATTTTGCCATTTCTTTTTACTTTTTGAAATAATCATTGAATTAAACTGGTAAAGGAATTTGTTAATATAATGCGGAGATGTCAGTCATATAAATAGAGATAATTTCAAATAGAGTTGTGCGAAGCTTATAGATCTGCCAAAAACCCAAATAACATTATTTGAAATAAAAAGGGGACTTCAAACTTTTTTGTTAATATTTGACACCGCGTCGAAATAAGGCGGCCTCGGGTCAATACCCCCAAAAATTTACGAGAGGACCAGTCATTGTTTACCGCACGGGTCCCCAGGACCCGCAAGAAATTTGATCAGGCAAGGGTGAAGTATTGCATGAAAACATGATACCTACTTGAATATCATGATTATTCCGTCTGAAAATAACTTTAAAATAATTTGTAATCCATAAATTCCATTGTTCATTTAGTATTATTAAACACCAAACATTGCATACATGATTTGGTACCGTATTTATATAGATCCCCGATTATGTACTCTACATCCGGGTACCTATTTACTCCATGTGTCATGGCGACATTCTATGAAAAATCGATCGTAAAAAGGAGACAGATTTTCGTCGGAAATTGACAAGATTAATCACAGTCCAAGATAAATTAACTGCAGATTCAAGACAAATATAATGTTTTATCCACCGTGAAGGAATTCGCGGTAGTTAGTTGCACTTTCGCGGAATACGGCCGTATTAGACGGGCCATTCACTTGCCATTGAAAGTTCGCAACAATCGGAAGGTGTACCTTTTCGTGGCGGTAACATAAACAGCTGAAAATGAGCTCACCGGAAGACGCAGAGTTTCGTACGTTGTCTGGGAGAGTAAACCGAAGGTAACTAGTTAGAACAGGCTAAGCCATACAGCAAAAGGGTTAGTATTGCCAAAAAGTCACAGAGCCAGTACAGGTGCAAAATGATATACTCGGAACAAGTAGCCACTGATGATACTGCTCGGTCTCTCAGTCGGAGACCAGGTAATGTAATGACACTGCCAACGTCCTGGGGGGGGGGGACACCCCATGGATTAATATGATGTAAGGAGGGCGCTTTCAAAAACAGAGGCATTTGGGGACAGGATCCCAAAATAGTTTGGGAGAGAGAGAGCCCAATGGCCCCAAAATAGGGTGTTGGGGGGGGGGGGTGGATGAAATTTTTGAAACATTCTTAAAAATAGGGGAAGTTTGGGGAAAAAAAGTTTAAAGGTCCCCCAAAATAGCGGGTCTTTGGGGACAGGGGTAAATTTCAAAAAAAAAAGTAAGGTTCTTAGGTGAATGAAATTTAAAAAAAAGGGGGGCTTTGGGGGACAAACGATACACAAAAATGGGGGGTGTCTTACATCATTTTGCATCCAAAAGGGGCACCCAAGGTCCATATCAAAAGAGAATTAGAGAAATACTAGCAGAACTAAGATGTTGGGATGTGATTCATAAGTTGAGAGAAGGAAAGTCCGAGCTATTTTTCAAGCTCATGTTCTCAAAATTCCAGTCAGAAATTGGGGGTTTGAAGAATTAATACACTCACTGCAAAATACTTTACTACTTTATTATGATAATTAATATCAACATAAATTGATTGCATGACACTTCTTTCTTCGAACACATATATGACATTTGAAAATAGTGTTTTTTAAGGCATATCTTGCATATTCATGGGCTTGGCTCGAATCTTGGAATTGTTAAAAATATTCATATTTTAATAAGACCCTTAGAAATGAGTGAGGACCCTTGGAGATTTCAGAGTTAAAGCATATTTAGCAACATTTTTTTTAAGGGCGCCACCAATTTTTCAAATTTTGGAGAATTTTACAAACGAGTGCATTGGGACTGGCTGTACCCTATACCTTGAATGGTTAATCTTGAAAAAGGCTATGTGTCACAAACAAGGAATGTTGTACTAGAATAATGAGTATCGGTGATCCCCGATAATAGTCAACGGCGGCTTACGGACTTCCCAATGTGAAATAGCCTGAAATAGCCGCCAGCGGCTAAACGCTCATACCATTAGTTCGTTGTAATATTCGGGGCAAGTCAAGTTAAGTTATTTTCTCGAGGAGGCACTTATTTCATCATGGACAGACATAACGGTAGCATTTCCAGCTCTGCCGTTAGTCCAATCTATCTGGGATCCCATTCTAATTACAAAAAAATCGCTTAATTTGTGATAAATACGCATTTTTTAGCAATCTCGTTCGCGCAGGTATAGCTTTCCGAACAATTAAAACCAACGTAACTGAAAAAATTCAGAATTTTGAAATTGGGGGCGCTCTCCAAAAAATGTTGTCCACTATTGCTTTACGAAAGGGTCCAGGGACCCGTGATTTTTTTTCTATATTTCGAGGGCCTGATTTGACACCTGGGCTGTTTAATCTCACTCATCGTTTAAAATAAAACAAGCCATAAGCCCTTGAAATACCACTGAAAAAACAGCTTGTATTGCAATACATTTGATTGTGTTCCCCTTTTGATTCTATCGTATTCAAATAAAAATTTTGAATTAAGCTATTTCAGCTAAGTTCTTTCAAAATGTCACATCAAAGGGGAGAATGGCCCCGCTTTAAGTCTATACATTTTCATCTTGGTAGAATAGTTTTCACCCAAAAACCCCATCTGTTAAGTTCCGCGCCGATATTTTTAAACCAGTTTTTAAGTTGGAGCAAAAAACGTGATTTGATAATCGCCAATAGATTAATGTTTGTTTTAAAAGTTAATATGGGTCGACCAAAATGGGGCATATTTTTTCTCATAACATCCAAACAAAACATCCTAGATTTCACAGGGTTGGTTAAATGAGAAAAATAGTAAGCCTTATTACGATACCAAAATTTCGTCCAACTTCCAATGAAATCCTGGGGTCCCCTGGGGACGAGGCATTAGCGATCGGGCCAGTTTAAAAAGAGGGAATCGCTTAGCTGCGTGGACATTAATTTGTAAAGTCAAGGAGGAGATTTTTTGAGGACACAAATTTCTCTCAATTTTCACTGGGTCGGCGTATTTTAGACCATCTACCGAGAACGTTTCGAAGGTTTATTGAACAAACACAATACAAAGAAAACCGCAACCTTGTTTTGAACTGGCCTGCTATCCGCAAGCGTCCCCATAGAAAAACCATGCTTTGACTGTCATCATCTATTACTAAAGACGGCCGTATATTCGGCATATGCACTTCAGGTGTGATAAAGATTCCAAAATGCAAAAAAACGGGGTTCGACAAAAATTGGGGGTGCTTATTCTGGAAACTCCTCAGGTCTCTTTAAATCTTGGTTGATTTCCAGGAAAAAAAATAAGCAAATTTTGGCATCTGATTCAGAGTGTTATTAAAACAACAGACTCATATACATGTGTTTGCATTGTGTCTATATTTAATTATCTATTGGCAACAAGCTAAATTATAAGGAAAAGGCACAATTTTGAAGGGTTTTTGTGAGGGTCTTCACACTCGTTGAGCATCATAGTTACTCCCTGCTTATTTTGCTTAATTTTATAAAATTTGATATCCAAATACAAAAAAACTGTGAACTGTTGGATCACAATGGGGGCAATTCCATTTTGGAAAAAGGAGTGAACACTGCTTTGTAGTGTTTTTGTTCTGTACTGTGTAGCAATGATGCATATTGAATTCTGTGGACTGTATAGATGTGCAGACGATTGAGGCCAAGTCTCATTCATATTGCAACTCACCCAAATGATCAAATTGATGGCAGAAAGATAACTTGCAAACTACAAACCGATTCAGCCGGAGGTGTCTCAAGTTATGTATGGGTAGGGACGTTGCGTGCCTCCCGAGACACCCGAGAGTCTGGAAGTAGTAGGACCTATATCTATACCATCTTTTTTCTGCCAAAAGGAACTCATAGCTTACCAGAGATTGCAAATACACAAATTGAATGTTCCTCAAATTTTGCCTTTTAGCCAAAGTTGGAAATTGTGCCTTTTTTTTTAAATCTTGGAAATTTTACAAACAATAATTTAGAAATATTTGTGATGGAAAAGAACACCATGTGTGAACCGACCCCATTTCTATACCACAATAGGCATGAAAAGGGGGTCTTTAATAATCAGAAGGAGAATATGAGGCACATAGGCCTATCTGTGCCATGGCCCCACACAAAAATATTGATCAGTGTACATGTGTACAATTATCCAGATGTGTCAGTTTTGGCTAATGAACACCTAAATCATTAAGTGAATTGAACTTAACATATTGTTTTAAATACTTCGGATCGAAATAAGTGCTCAATATGCAGAAAGTGCACTTTACTATATTAATTGATTATATTGATTCCGCCAAATGTCCTTTTTATGGGATTTACTTCATTCAGTTGCGGTAAAATTGGATCATGGTTCATATCTGGTAATGGATGCAATCATCGAGGGTTTACATTGAGGAGGTCTTTATCTTTGCCTTATTGTGTGAATTATTATGTATAGGCCTACACAGTACACATTGAAGGGCCAGTCATTCCCAGGCCTTTATTTCATAGAGGTGGGCACGGGCGCTGAAGTGATATTTAACAATTTTACTTGCGTGCCATGAAAGACTGGTAAAACCAATGGTCAGCCTGATAGTTTTAGTTTATTAGGGGCAAAGCCCCTAAGCAATAGACTCTCCCTTATTTTATTTGTATTGTACATTTGCAAGATAGTCATACCACATATCAATTTTGAACAACGAAAGGCCGTATTTTTCTCATGTCAGCCTGATTTTCAGCTTTCAATCCATTCCGTTCTCATTAAGATACTGACAAAAAACTGCCGTTTACGGGCTAACCATCCATATCAGCACAGTAGTGATAGGGCGTTGCACTATGCTTATCGCGTCCTAACATCAAACCACAAGTTTGTTTCCCATGTTACCTGTGGCCCTTTGTATACAACAATGTCAGGCTCTCATACCAAGGTATATAAACACGATACACAAAATTGGCACAGCACACCTTTAATGCTAGCCCCGCTTTTATTTAACGATTTGTTGTTGACTATAGTGTGTTCCTTATAAGATGAAAAATGACCTTTGGCTAAAGTAATTAATATAAACAGGAATACCACGGTCATCCACCCGAGGGTAAATGTACTATAGTAGCTATAGTGTTATTTTACCATTTACCACAAATTGGAGCACTCCTCTGACAAAATGTGTAGGCTATAATTAGCAAAGAGTGAATTCCACCTTACACTGAACTGGTATAGTGCCTTTGTTGGGTAAATCCGGTGGCAATACCCTGGACTACTGCCTTTGTATTCTTCCTATTGATTCATTCAGATACTCATCTGCGCAACGCACTAGTAGGTTATGAAGTTCAGTACAATCTGGGATCAAATATTGGACCACTGAAAATCTTGGTGCAGCACGAGTTTACCAAAAGAGTTATAGTACCGTCAATTGACCCAGAACGTACATGTTGAAATTTTACTCTCAAGTAATTGGTTTCATGGTATCAGAGGCTCTTCTGCAAGTTTTTTTTTTTGGGGGGGCTTTAATGTTTCCACTGCAATTGTTTCATTCTCCCAGTTTTCCATTTTGCTCAGTTTAAAGGTACGATTTATTTACTTCACACATAGGACATGAATTGACAAAAGATAAAGCGTCTTGTTTTACACGTTTCTTTGCAATGAAATAGTACACCAGTGTTTTGTTGAGAAATATGAGTCCTTGATTATGATAACTTTTGTGCCCACAGGTCATGCACTGATGGTGCACTTAAGGGATCGTTCATTCTGTAACAAGATACTAATAGTTGATTGTTCAACTGCATGATCGCAGTGAACGTGTTAGTTTAAAATCTACTGTGGTAAGGGATTTCTGCAAATCCACACCATAAACTTCGGGTACACTATTCCCCACACTTTTGTTCTGGCTTTACAACCTGTAAATTACCCAGCCATAAGCTATTCATAACCCTGTCTTAAGTATGATCAAAGTTCCAGTAAATAGGCGGTGTTTATTGATTTTTTTCCACCCATCTGCCATGTTCATTGTACACTCAATGACCTCCGCAAGGTTCTGTGTAGCTTTGTATGTGGGAATTAACATTTTTACCTAGGGCAACCTCCATATTTGCATGTAATGTCTGCCATGATTGGATTTATTGTGAAACCCCTATGGAGTTGGTTCAATGGATTCATGATTTTTTCTCAAGGGTCTCAGTTAGTGTGGAAGAGGTATTCGTATTAAACGACCCAACCACACTATTGTGTCGTAGTGTCATGATGATAATTTCTTTCAATGGAGGAAGCCCGTTTTTAGAAGTAGAAGGAACCAGAGTACCCAGAGAAAACCTGTGAGGCCGCGTATTGAACTGGAACCAAATGCACTTGAAACACAGGCCCGAAACCAAGGTTAGAACCCGGAACCGCAGTGGTGCGATGCGCTGGAACATCCACAGCGCTAACCCGACCAATTTTGTGCCCCATATGTGTTCCGTTTGATGCACCTCATTACATCCGGGATTTAGTGCATTTTTCTCACTTAATGCTGTGGAATTTTGTAGGATTCAGTGTGGTGTTTGGTTAAGAGTGAATTATTGATGTTGTAGTAGCTTTTTCTCCTTTGTTTTAATCAAAGCTGTGCTTAGGCCCCTCTAACCTCAGACAAGTGGTTGAATTGCTTATCCTGAAAATCACTAATCCCTGTGCAGGAAGCCTGTACCCTGTCTACAGGTTACTTACCAGAGTACCAGGGGCCCTACATCACATACATGAAGAACTGGTAGTGTCATGTAGAATATACCAGCTTCTCCCAGGTAAAAAAAGCAGTACATAGCATGCACATTGCCAATGAATTTCTGGATGACACAGTGATGATGGGCTTCAAATTTTTGAGCACACGGTAAGGCTATAGGTTTAAATATTTTTAGGTTACCTGTTGTTAGGCCTACATATGCAATGTCAGTTCAAATGAAGTGATGAAAGTGCAAGTTTCAGAGATTTTGTAAGGAATAGGAAACCCAGTCCATTGCTAAGGTTCCTACATGCGTGCCCCTTTTACATACTCCACAGACCTTGCCATGGTGAGTGTTGAAGGACCTCTGCATACTGGTTGCCAGCTATGAGCGGTTGTGTTGAAGGATTTTCATTTTAATGTAAGAGTCTTTATTTTAAGCTTGAAATATCCCCACATTGGTACAGTATCAAATCAAAGTGTTATGCCACGATGATTGTTACTCTCACTGCAAACTGCAATTTCAATTTCAATCGGGATCTAAGTGTGCCGGCCCATACTGCGAGGGGCGGGGGAGTGGGAGCAGTCGCAACCCCCTAAATTCCACAAAAACGGGCAAAAGGTAAATTTGCGATCTTTTTGGAGATGAAAAAAGGTCCACAATTTGAGATTATTTGACAAGTTAAAGTAAACTATTGGGTGATATGTTAACAAGTCCCAAAAAAGGACCCTTAGGGGCGGTTAGGTCTACTTTCGAAGTCTTGCACATCCCAACAATAAATAATGCGTAGGCCATGCCATTGGGAAACAGCTGCTACCATAATGTGACACAAAATATGAGCAAACAGTCAGCTCCATACAAGTAAATGATCAGGGTACATGTGGCCAATGACGTAATCAGTTTTATAAATGACAGGTTTGCAGACAGAAGTAGATACATGCGACTGTATTTATTCCAGAGCAACAGCCACAGGGGGATTTCAAGCATACCTGGCAACGGTAACCTTGAATAACCCTCAACCGTCACCAATGCCTCATGCTTGCCTTCTTGATCATAAGCACCTTTTATGGTTCGTAGATATCCTCAGAAAAGGGTATGACCCAAATGTCAGTTGATTCTGACGGGCATTTGATGTTGTAAGCGATTGTCCACTTTGCCCAGTTCAATCATTGCAAAGTTCTTATTTGTGTTGAGCTTTGAATGGCTGGAATAAATGAGGGGTTACCACTGGCGCACCAGGGGGCTTTGGGGGTTAAAGCCCCCTCACGTTCTCAAGAAAAAAAGAGGACGAAGAAAGAGGAGGGAGAAAAGAAAGAAAAAAACGAAAAGAAAAGATGAAGGTGAAAAGAAGAGAGCAAATGGCGATTGTATGGTCATTATTTGATTTTTTTCAGAAATGCAAGAGTCGAAAAGTATGTCGAAGAAAGTAGCAAGGAAAGAGTTTTTAGGTCTTGAACCTACATTAGGAGCTTCTGGGGCGCGTTGCCACTGGACCCCGCCAGGGGCCATAAGGCGGGCACATAGTCAACAAGATATGCATGTGCAGGGCCATCCATCGTAATTACTAGGTAGTAGAGTGCAAAATCAAATGAGTGCCAATCAATATTCCAACGTGGCAGGAGTGTGGATGATTGTCCTGTTGATGATGCCTCAAATCTATATAAAGGGTGATGTTGTTGATGAGGTTGATCTGCCGCCCTTGGCTTCCCTCGCTCCAGGCATCCGTGTGTTGTGGAGGTGATACCAGCATAGGCTTGGATGTTGCAATATTCTTGCAATAACCAGCCTCAAAAATAAAAGAAATAAAAGGTGCATTGCCTGGATTTGTTTAGCAAATATTCTCTTTTACCAGAAATGATATCTGTTGCTTAGCAACAGCTTTGAGTTTCATTACTAAGAGGAAGCTGGTGGAATTTTGAGCAAGAGCTGGTATCTCAGAGAGGATAACTTGGAGGAAGCTGTTGATGTTAGAAGAAGATTTTTGTGGGCATCACCGGATATCACCGTAGCGACATTTTAGGATGCTGGCAGTGCTTTTTCCTTTCGTCAAGTTTGGCAGGAAACTGAGGAAAGAAAAAAAAAAAAAAAAAAAAAAAAAAAAAAAAAAAAAAAAAAAAAAAAAAAAAAAAAAAAAAAAAAAAAAAAAAAAAGTGAAGGGCTGCAAACGAGAGCTGACATGAAAAATTTTAGGTCAGTGTTTTCTGAGAAAGCTGTTTGGCTCCTGGGGAACAAGGTCGAGTTCCTTCCTAGAATAGAAATTTACTCCACACGCTTATGCATCCAAAATTGCTGTTGTAAACACATCAGACGCGCCAGGCATTTCTATGGCATTGTTTTATACAATAACAACCTCCATCTTCTGCATGCTAGGAAAGTTTGTGCAGAGGTTGGATGGGGGACCACATACCTGCATTGGCATGTTTCAGCTCTGCTAATATACATCTTGATCGGAGATGGTGGTGTTTACGGAAGAAATCACTTTGCGGTTATTAATAGAAATTGAAATTGATTATTCAAGGAATGTTGGCTTGCTGAATATTTGATACAAAGTCATCTTATTTGATGCTGAAGCATGTGTGGAAATTTATTAATAAAATTTTGGGTCTTTAACATCAGATGAACTTGGATCGAGGCATTTTTAGTTAGACTCGGGCCTCAGGTGCAAAATTATGGAGATTGAAAAGTTGGACAGTAATACAAATTTGTGTGTACTTGCAGAAATAAGAAGTAATGAATAATGTAAAGCATGTCCGGCATTGCCTGAAATAGACTCCTCAGTTTATGCAGTTGTAGTCATTCTGAGGAGCATCAAATGTTTCCTTGTGAATTAATGTAGGGTCTTATTTTGCCTCAATGTAGCAAACGTGAATTGCATATTTAAATTCAAGTGTAGCCAACAGAAAATGCAAGTGCAACTTTAGCAATTTGGGAATTGGCAAGAAATTGTTACTTCCGTTTTTACAAATATATGTTCCTTTGTCATGTTTACTATTCTTGTGGTCTACAGTAGTAAATGGCTGTAGCTGATAGGTTTTATTATTTGACCTGTTGCAAGTTAAAAGTTTGTAAACCAAAGCCAAGGGTGGAAAGATGGATCTGTCCATCAAACATTCTTGAGGGTAATTGTTGCTGTTTGGGTTTTCAGCTATCCTCCTGATTGGCTCTGACATGGTACTGACTGCTTGGCTGGAAGATAACCTTGTCCATGAGGTCTCTTGGGCGTGTGTCCTGCCATAGCTCAAGTGTATTCACATAACTAAAATGAAATGTGACCATTGCTTAAGTTCCACATCGAGATAACCTATGAAAGCACCACGGTCCTTATGCCAACCCGATAGTAAATATACTTAGTAGCTACAGTGTAATGTGGCATAATTTGAAGGCATCTCCTCGACAAAATGTGTAGAAATGTAAGTGACAAAAATTGGGTCATGTTCACCTTCTTTGAAGGAGTTTGTAGCAGAGCTTACCTCTGGCTTACATGTTGCACTTTCTGTGCTCTCCTCTACAGTTCAAGGCATACTTTCTGGTTTAGAGTAGTTGGCTGTGTTGCATTACAAATTGCTGCTTTGGATTTCTTCCTATAGAACTAAATCATAAATTTTGCATTGCTTAGTACTGAACATTCTGATGGTAGTTTTGCTTGTGAGTAGATACAAACGGCCTTCTAATGTGCAGAAGAAATTAGAATCAACTTACCCAATCATACCATGAATAACTTCATAACTATGATAAAGGTTTATGGAAAAGCAAAAAAAATAGTGATGAGTAAAAAAAAGGATCTTGTTTCCATATCAACGCTGCAAGAAAAACCATCAGCCACTTATACATATGCAATTTTTTTTGTAGTTACCAACTGTCCCAGCAGTGTCTGGTCGGTGAGGCTGGCTGTGACCTTGTCCTCAAGGCTCTATGAAAGTAGGTGGTAGGAATAACCCTGGTAGTCTAATTATTCCTGTGACATATTAATAGTTCCTCACAATGTGACCTACCATTTACGGTGTTGAGCACTGGGATACGTTGATATCAAACCTTAAACTTCAGAAGAGAATTTTTATCCATTTTGCCAGGTAATCACCCTTTTTTGCATTAATTATTTTGAGATGTTTGGCATTTTGGTTATTGCAACGAAAAAATCTGATATTCAACATAAAAGGAAGAGAGTAATACAAATAGCAGCAAATCAAGATAATTAAAAAAAGAGTAGACATGTAATGCTGTATAAACGGGGACTGTGACAAGTCTCCTTAAGCTATATGTCCACAGTTTTTGTTTTTTGAAATTGTCCAGCCCATATGTAAGGCACTTTGTTCATAGCATCTCAAATGACAACTCATGACCTTGATGTTAAAGACGTCATCATGGCAAACCTTTTTCACAAAAGATGAAATTTCTTCAATTTGCTCCCTGCTCTGATATTCAAAGGCCATTGGACGCATATAGATACATTTTACTGTAGCAGAAACCTATTTCTACCGGAAGAATGGAAGAAACTGAAAAGGTAATTCTTTCTCCAGTTGCTTCCGGAAGAAACTGGAAGAAATTGGCAGAAACTGAAAGAAATAAAGAATGTACTATGAACATCAACCTAAATTACCATTTCCCTGCTCTGGTACTTCAAATCATCAAGACTACTTTAATTATCTTACAGAAACATGTCCAAATCTCTTTTTTTCAAAATGAATTACAAGGTATAGCATGTTATAGGCCTATTCCTTGCAAGATATATTGTAACCCAATTTTGGTTTTGTCTTGAAATAAAATTCTACAGATGGTAATTGTAACCTGTTTTTCCCATTTCCTTTCCAGGGCACATTTGAACTATAATTTCATGTTATTTAAGAAGCCAAATAATGAAAAAGCTTTCAAATCTGTATGCCAATTTGTTAGTTAACGCACAATCCTGTTTTTCTATGTTTTGTACATTCAGATCTAACTTTTGGAAAAGCGATGTACAGGGAGTACTATAAAGTGCGTTTAAAAGACATCTGAAGATTTTTTCTAGTTTCTGATAACCATCATGAATACTTGGCATCTCTGGTGTGAAAGTGTCTTAACAGTTTCTTCCGTTATGTGTTGTTATGTATGATTAATTTAGTAGGGCCTTTGGGTCGATTGCAAGTTTATTATACAATTGCATGGGATTAGGGTGGGGGTTTGGAATGGTTTGTTTTAATTATTTCACTATATTCCATTCACTATTCAATATCAAACCAAAAATATAAGTCATTGGCATAAAATGGCAAAATTTTAAATGGACTTTACAGTTTCTTCCGCTTTTAGCGGAGAAGAAGAAAAGAAAAACTGATGAAACCGTTGCTCCAACGTGGAAAAAACAGGTTTTTCCGCCTGTGAAGAAAACTGGCGAACCTGATTTTACAACATATAAAAAATAACATATCAAAAAGCGAGTTTTAAGAGGGTAAAAACATCCAGGTAATTTAATCAACATAATGGGTATATTACATGAATATAATAGGACTCGTACTCTTTGATATAAAAACCACAAAGGTCACAAGACTGGTCAAACAGGGTGCGTGGCATGCAATTTTTTCTTGTTAAACTCCATTTCCGTAGTCTGCTGAATTATGTCCACTGGCGACATTAATATAATATCTTTGTTTACCATAAGGACCCTGATTGGTCTGAATCATTCACGTGAGGGTCATGTATGTATGTAAAGCTTTAAAACCATGCAACATATCGATTTTGAAAAATTCTGAGGGGTGCACTATTTTAACTGGGGCCGTGTATCTTTTAGTTATCATTCTCTGATTTTTTGGGCTGGGGGCCATAGATATATGCAGGGACCAAGGGACCAAATGACTTTTCTTTGTAAGAGTCTTCCAACTAACAAAAAAATTTATTCTAGTTGACCCTTCATGAATTAAAGTAAAACTGCTCAATGAGATTGCGGGAAGGTGTTGTTTCATGTAAGACACGAAAAATGTGGGTGGTTTGGAAAATCCCAGATCATTGCTTCCATTGACTTCATTCTTATTTTGTCTAATGGCTCCCCAATACTTCTAGTGAATGGCCTCACCAGAGGATCAGGTGCTTTAATAGTTATTCTAAATTCCATGGGATGCTTAGCAGACTTGCGGCCTTCAAGGACTACAACATGCTCCTTGTTACTGGTTGGCAATTTTCACCCACATTTCTGTTTATTACCATCTGTTTGCAAAGGATTGCAGGAATGCAAAGACCAAAATATTAAGTTTAAACACATATTGAAATATTCATAAAAGGCCTTAGTCTAGTATAAACCCTGTGCTAATCAATGCAAACTTGACATTTCCAATCCAGCTGATCAAAATTTACCTTCATAATCTATCATAAATAGGAATATGATGATTGGAGTAAAAAAGGACAAGAATGGACCAGGTTTTAAACACAGTCCCCTACATAAACGTATGGGCTCAATATTCCTAGAGTCAGTGACGTCAGTGTGTAATGGCATATTGCAGATTAAATCGCGAGCGTTGTTTCAAGCACCGACCTACGCACGCGCATGTACAAAGACGGTAGCGAAAACAAAAATAATAACAGCAAAACAATGTTGGAACGCAGGTTACATCCTGACCGGGGAAGATAATGGGAGTATAGTATGTGTGTCCATTAGTGTTTCCGTGTGTTTGTTTGTGTCCATGTGTGTATGTCCGTGTGTGGTGACAATGTTAAATTATCCAATATGAGTACTTTATCAGATACTTCAAAGGATATCAATGGGACTTGAGCCTAAGGCTCCCTAACATACTTGACTACTTTATTTGATCATGATATTCGCTGGGCAGGCTCAGGGACGATATTACGCACCATGTTATTCTTAGTTCTGCTTGATTTGACATGATTTTAAAATGTTTTGTGGTTCTTGAAACTCTAACTGGTATATATTTAGTACCACAAAGTATAAGTACATTTATGATCTATGTGATTGGTCAAACCACTCTGAAATGTCCCTTTACCTTTTTCTTCAACTATGCATTTTCAGGGGTTGTTGTTTACTCTAAAGGGTTAGTTTTGAAGTGAATGCAGTCATAATTACTGTAATATATAGGTGTAAATTAAAGCATAGACGTCTATGATTAAAGCATGTGTGAAAGGGTTAACCTGAAAATTGGAAAGTGGAAATTGGCATGTTATAATAAGTGGCCTGTAAATACCTTGACCTCAAAGATTGTGAAATAAGAGAGGCAATTATGAGATAATGGATGTCAGGAATTTAATCATCAAACTTCATCACATCATTAGCATCTTGTCTTTACTGTTGATATCTTGTTGCGGGGCTTTATGTGAATGTCAATAGTTATAAATTCCCTCACAAAACATTACAGGCTCAAGTTTTAGGGTTCACTTTTTTGATTTTGACTGAATTTTGTGGTACAGGTGTACAAAAAAGGGCGTATTTAGTGATAGGGGCACTTATTGGGGGAGGTGCACTGTAGGGCACTGTTTAGTCAGATATATGATCAAAATTTTGACTCTCATAATACCCGGAAGTAGTATCAAGTTTGATATCAGATGAAAGGCCGTATTTTTCTCATTGTCATCATGAAATTTGAGCCCTCAAATTCATTTCATTCCCAAGATATTTAAACAAAAAACCAATGAATTAATGGTTAATCATCAATATTAGCACTATGCTAGGGCGGATACAATGGGGATTTTGTTCTACTGTCAAAACCACAAGTTTGTTTCCCATGGTACTTGATGGGGAGTATGTGCAAGTGCCAGGCTCTCTAATCAAGTAGAGAACACGATAGACAAAAAATTGGACAAGCACCTTAAGCCGGGGGTACTGTTAACACAAATGGTTTCCGTAGATGTTGTCAGAAAAATGGCACTGCATCATGGTATGATGATGTCTTACAACTGATGGTGGTGTTAAAGCAGTGAATAGCCTTTGACAAATACACTCAACTTGAATTAGGGATTCAAACATGTTAAATACGCGGACGCATCGGATGCAGAGTTGTTGATTTGTGATGAACGCCCGCTCTGGTAACATGTTTGAATCCTTTCAACAATGAAAATATGTCTGAAAACTTAATTCATTCGTGTATAGAGGAATCTAATTATTCTCCTTATAACACTAAAATGTTCCCAGTTTCCACAAAGCTTGCTAGCCTTATTTAAAAAAAAACTCAAGCAAACCAGTTTTGGTTTGTTTGTTGCTTTGCAGTTTGCACCTTGCGCGTACTTAGAGTTCTTGCGCGTACTTAGAGTTCTAAACGTGACGAACAGCGCGTCGACTTAAGCGTAACGCGTAAACGCCCGTTCCGTGAACACTGCGCCGGGCGTGACGCATTAATTAAATTTGGCATATCACCCGTGGGTGATAACAATCACAACGGTACGCTCCTGTACAAGGAGATACGGTGAGTTGTTGAATGCATGATTAGCAATGTCAAATGCAGTACAACAATGATCATCATCTGAAGCTAGATAGAGGATCTTCAAAATCATGCATCAGGCGATCAGCCAAAGCAATGTACTATTGGTTGCAAGCTAAAGCTCAAGTGGCAAAATGAACTTAGGAAAAACTGTCCTGGCTATGTTTCAAAAAATGCCGCTGTTTGTTGACCTGAAGAGGACTAATGCTTTGATGGAGACAGGGGAAGTACCCGTCATTGTGATAAGATGATGGGATCTTCAGAGGTGTTTCGATGATTAGGCTGAATTTGCCTACTAATGATGCAGATTGGCAAGCTTCTTCATTCACGGATGATTAGCTGTAGTGATTAGAAATACAAACACTGAGAAAACCTTGGGGGAATGATGTATTTCATTCACATTCCACAATGCTTGCAATTAGGGCTCTTGAATTTCCCCCTAGGCCCAGGGGGATACATGCTATCCTGAAAGAGATGGGAAGCAAATTAGAAACCAATACCCCAGATCTAGTTAATTGGTGCATGTGTTGCCCGCTTGTAGGTTTTTCACTCTCCAGGAAGCTGTACTTACTCCCAGTAGGTTGTGGTAGTTAGTGCCTGGATGAACTGCCTGTATAATTTAAAAACACAAAAAAACACCATAAAATTAAAAAAAAAAAAAAAAAATCAGTTATTTTTTTCAACAAAAAAATCTATAGACATGACTCACATTTAAAAAGGAAAATTCTTTGATAAATCATGTTGGTCGGCCACTTTTTAAAAAATGGCAATATACATCTATATAGATGCAACAGTGGTTTATATTAGGTAAAAAGCTTCATATTGTTTTTTATTTTCTGTAAATAACCTCTGAAATGGGATCGGTTTTAGGCTTTAGGCTCGCATGATACTCGTAGCCCTATAAGAATACTCTTCCATCAAAGATTAATCTTAGAAACCCCCGCGGCTCCCCCATTCCCTTTTTGCCCGATGCAGAAAGCCGCACTAGATTTCAACATTTTATTTGTTGTAGAACAATGTGCTGCTTACATCAAACCATTGCTTAAGATAAATGCAAAAGGTGAAGGTGAGGTCAGGACTTTGGGATAATTCTACAGTTGCCTTATAAGATTCTAAAAAATCACAATTTCCAGAGCCTTTCAAACAAAAAGACATGGTTATATCTTTCCTTAGTAAAAGGTAAGTTGGCAAAGTTGTAACTGATACTCAATTTTTCATAGGGTCACCAGTAAAATGTATTAACGTTGGTGCACAATTACTAACGTTCATGGTTTACATAGTAATAATTTAAACTAGATGAGATGGAGTGAAACCTATTAGCTTTATTGCTAAAAGCATTTCTGGTCATATACTTTCTGTTCTCCCAATCACCAAATGTTACTGTAATAAGTGGAAATTTCCGCGTACAGATTTTTTCGCGATTTTAACAGTTTCGGGCAATGCGCGAAAATTTAATTTCACAGTATTACCATCAATGCAATACAAATCTATGCAAAAAGTTGTTTCGCAAGTTTGCTTATTTCGCATTTTTATGTTCACTCACAAAATTCCGAAAATAAAACCTTGCAAAAATTCCACTATACGTACCAATGCCAGTTACTGGTGACAAAACTGTCACACTTGTCTGCCATCTTTCCGTGGTGCGAAAAACTCAAACCAGCAATGAAAATGCCCCAATATTAGCCACCAGGGTGGTTTTTTTGGGTTAATTACTTCACACTTATTGCCAATACACCCCTTTGGAGCATGAAATCTCGCTTTAATCTGTGGATAAAAGCCTGTGATTTAACAGTGGGTTTGGTGGTTTAGGGTAGGGGTATTAGTGCTGTTGGGTGCTTGAGGCTATGGGCTGGCCGGATGGGAAGCTGGGGATTTAGAGGTCACAGCGTGGTAAAGAAGCTAAGACTACAGCAATACGGCTTCTTACAAAATTACCATATTACAAATGGGTAGACCACTAATATATTCATTTGAGGCAGAATAATGTTCAAATTGGTGTGTATAAATAATGTTAATCAAATTAGCCCATAGTGCCCAGGGGGTTAAAAACAATATTTTGTTAAATGTAAAAAAAAAAAAAACAATAAAAATATGTACATTATACTAGCCACGTAATAACGGTAAATATTCATTTCTTATCATTGTTAGGTTATATGGATATAAATGCGTTACAATACTGATGCCAGGAAAAACAGCAGCATAATTGTATTTGTATGCCTTAAAAATTTGTATTTTTTTTTGTTTTGTTTGGCAGCATGATTCTCATGCTTAAAAATGGATTAAGATTGAGCTAACTTTGAAAAGTCAAAACCCCTTATTCAGTGAATTTGTGGGAGAGAAAAAGGGCCAAAATCCTGTAATTTTAGTATTGGTTTGTTTTGTCGCTTTATAACAATTAGGCTCAAAAGTTATAAAAATACAAAATCTAATTTCAGTCCACGGAATTGTGCTCACAAAGTCAAATCTTTATATTTGTTTAACCGATATTAAAATTAAAAATAAAATAAAATTAAGCGATAGTTATAGCTAATACTTGTGACTATTGAATGCTTAGTTAGGCCAGGTCTGTGATTTTTATGAAGGTATTTTTTTTAATTAGAAAACATACCAAAATAAGGATTTTGAAAAAAAAAAATGAAACTTGAATAAAACATTTTAGATAACCCTTGCAGGATTGGCTATTTTCTCCTGTTTAATGCTTTGTCACAAGATTTGAAGTCATTTAGCCAAAAATGGTGTTAATGTCTTTGATATAGCGGCTCTATATATAACGAAACAAAACGGGCATCACTGGCGGCCCATTGGAAAACGCTTTTTCTGTGTTGATCATACATTTTACAATCAGACGGATTAAAGCGTGTAATCCAATGGGTAGCACTGAGCCCGTTTTGTTCGTTTCGTCAGAAATAATAGCGATAATAGCCCCTAAAATGGTTAGACGATGGGTAAAGAGTGGTGTATCTTGTTGGAGTTGAGAAAGGGCAGTCATGGCATGAAGCTTGATATTGGGGAGTGTTTTCTCTGTTCAGCTCTATTTGTTATGGCCTGCTATAGCATAATCCAATCCCTTTATGCCTTTGTTGGAAATGATAGGTACGGATGTGTTTTGTTTAGAGAAATTCAGTCGATTAGAATGAGTGTCCAATCTTTTAATCCGTTCAAAAGAGAGTCATTTCCTTTCAAAAGGAAGTCATAACATTTTCTAGATCAGGAATGGCGTAAGGGCAGTGGTCAACCTGGTTGCTTGTGTTTTACAACAAACCATTATCCCTATGGTAGGGAAGAGATAAATAAACGTAAAGATAATAACCATGGAATTTACTGCCGGAATAATAAATCCATTAAAAACAGGAAACAAATGTATAAAAGATAGATCAAATCTAGTGTACGAAAATATCAAAAAAATGACTATATCAAATTACAGAAATAAACCCCTTTTCACTTTTTTTTTTTTTTTTTCCAAGCAAACGTATAGTGTAAAAAATACTACGATAATAAATTTAACGCTCATAAAAATAATACTCAAAAATACTTGGCGAAGAGTTAACGGACATGTTGGGTGTTAAAACATAAAGGAAAAAACTCCATCATACTTCCTTGACGGTGATACAAAAAATTACAAACCCACGTGACATTGCCAGCAAATTCAACAAATCTTTGCGAGATAGGCCCGAAACTTGCCAGCAGATAAACACCACTGCCTTGCAGCTTAATGATTTTCTTCATAACCCGAATAATAAGTCCATCTTTTTCTCACCTATCTCAGGAAAAAGAAACTCTCGAAATCACCCAAAAAAATTAAAAATGGCAAAAGTCCTGGTTTCGATGATGTAAATCCCGGTGTTGTCAAGAGCATTGCTCCAAGTATCTCAAACCTCTTACTCATATCTTCAACCTCCTCGCTATCTAGCGTGTCTTTCCCTCCGCCCTCAAGATTGCAAAAGTCATCCCTTCTTCAGAAAGAAGATCCCCATTTCCTTCTCAACTACACGCCAGTTTCTCTCCTACCGTGTCTTCTCCAGAGATCCTTGTCGCCTTATCTTACAATAGACTTGACAACTTCTTCTCAGCTCACAACATCCTCCAAGACACCCAATACGGATCTCAGGACAAGAACACTCCACGGACTGCTCTTCTTGAGCAATATCAACAAACATTTCTTCTGCTCTCTCCCAAAAGCTTCACACCTAGGAATTTTCTTGATCTTTCTAAAGCGTTCGACACTATCGACCACGATATTCTTATTTCTAAACTTCCTTCTATGGGTAAAGTGGAATTCCTCTAGGAACTACTTTCAAACTATCTTCCAAGATAGGAAACAGTTTCCTTCCTTTAATCTCCACCTTCATACCCCTCCCGGTTTCATGCGGGGTTCCTCAAGGCTCTATACTTGGTCCACTCCTCTTCCTTATCTATGTAATGATCCCCAATGATTCAAACAATTTCTCCTTTGTACTATTTGCCGATGATACTAACATCTTCCTTTCACATCCGGACATGAATACGCTCATCCAGACTTTTAATCGTGACTCCATCATGTTTTTCTAACTGGTTCAACAGCCAACCACTGTCCCTTAATACAAGCAAAACTAATTTTATCCACTACCACACTGGCAAAAACAGAAACCCAAAACACAGATCAATATCAATATTGACAATATTCCCTTAATCCCGTTGACCATACGAAATTTTTAGGCGTCATAATCGTAAGTAAATTACGCTGGCCTTATCATCTCACCAAAATCACAATCAATTTCCAAAGGTGTCGGCAACCCCCCCCCCCCCCTCATTAAGAACTCCAACACACACTCCCACGGACACTTTGCCACAAATTCAACAAATTCTTTGCCGAGATAGCCCGAACTTGCCAGCAAGATCCACACCACTGCT
>JAMKCH010008689.1:0-30530 GCA_023653785.1 Ophioderma brevispina
AATGCAGGGTTAATCTCACTTGTATGCCTTGCTTGTCACATAGGAAAGCGATCCCATCTTTGTTTGTGCGGAATGACGCAATAAGGTCACAACCTTCGATTTGCAGCTTTTCCTTCAGATTCGCAGCAGTGAGTTTCTGTGAGGAGGATGAAATATTTCCTCCGTTCCTCCGCCGGGAGAGCTGTAAGATTAATGTTCACGCTTGCAATGGTGAGACCTCAACGTTCAGCTGCAGGATACAAACGTTGGTGCTTGCCATAAGGAAAGTTCCTCTGTGAGTAGTTCATAGCTCCGCCTAGAATAGAGGGTGGGTCTTCAAGATGTCCTGTTGGTGTTTTAAACACGTGTTTGGAACCTAAAGTCTGACTCAGAGATTGCCGAAATAATCATTTTTTTTGGGGATAATGAAAATAGTCACTAGAACTCACGAGTAGTAAACCTAAAATGAATGCACAAATCCGAAAGTTGAGCTGATCGGATTTTTCGTTTTGATGCAGTAAACATTTATGTATAGTATACGTCCCATAGGATACTGTGTTAACAAAAATTCCGGAATCCCGGAATTTTATAACAAAGTTGTGATTTTCTATATGAAGGAATTCGATTTAAGCTTAGCAATTTCACCAGGATTAGTATCTGGACAAGCATTATGTACAGCAAAAACACGATTTTTTTTGGAAATTGAGGGCGCCCTCCCCTCAGGAAATCTCGAGTCGGCTTTAAGTTGTTGAAATCTTTAGCCACGACAGTGTGATTCTTTACAGGGCCGACCCGAGAAGGCTTCAAATACCCAATTAACGGCGTGGGCGATTGAAACATGCAAATCTTCGATGTTCTGTATCTCAAAAATCAGCCTTTATCCATTGACTTTTTTTAAATAATTTGTTGAAAAGGTATAGTCCTAATCTTTCCAAAATAAAAAAAATAAAGTTTTGAATAACCGTCGTTTAAAGCCTAGAAAATGCCGTTTGATGGAAAGGTCTTTTGGTACACATCCTCTGGTAAGTTTATGTAGTGGTGTGCGATTCCTGCTTCCCCCGACACTCGCATCGCAAAACTCCCTGCAACAGGGTGGTGGCGCTATTCCTACGTCTTCTTGAACCAACTTGAACGGAATTTGATGTAACTCATTAGTGTTGTTTGCTGTCAGAATAAATACATGGGAACTGCGTGTGAGTAGAATTGATCATGCTAACAAAATACCAGGGCTACAAACAAAAGAAAGGACCTACGTACAAATCCAGT
Source organism: Ophioderma brevispina (assembly GCA_023653785.1). Taxonomy (NCBI): domain Eukaryota; kingdom Metazoa; phylum Echinodermata; class Ophiuroidea; order Amphilepidida; family Ophiodermatidae; genus Ophioderma; species Ophioderma brevispina. The sequence goes on from JAMKCH010008689.1 coordinate 1,246, forward strand.
ATCAGATCATTGCCAGTCAATCGACGTAAAACGTTAAATATACCCAGACCCGAAGATTCTGCCCGCCCCCCGAAACGGACGTCGTCGTCCGTACCCAAAATCGAGGTGCCCAAAAGTGTTATAATGAGCATACGCACTTCATTATCATCGTTTTGGGCACCACCATATTGGTTTAAGTATCGTCGTATTTGAAAAAAATCCTACTGCATGCATATTATGAGATCGCGGTATTTTACGTTCGTCACACTCAGCGAGTGAAAACAAAAATAACAACTGATTGCCACATGACTATCAACTCGGACCAAATAATCTCTTTCATAAGCAAATTAACAAGGGTTCATCGGGAGACTTTTTGTGCATTAGATATGCAGGAATAGGAATCTTTTTTAGATTGCATGGTTTCTTTCATCGATAGGGTTGCAGAATAATTCTTGCAGAAAAATCGGGCCGATCAGACAATGGACACACTGGGGAAAGGAAATGCCAACATGATAACAGTTCAGTTCGTTCAGTTAGTTATTGACATACCAAACAAATAGGTACAGTCAAGCATATAAAAGTTACAATATGATACAGTTATACTTAAAAAACATATAAACAATTAAATTCAGGATTATAATTATATAGATTATTACAGTCTGATTAAACAGCCCGTGGAAAGCGATCGAGCACTTGACGGCTGTGGATGCCATGAGCACGGCGGAGGGAAAACACAAATTTTTGGCAGACTCTTCGCACGCAGATGATATAGGACGCAACTGCAAGGCAACAATACAGCAGCACACCAATGAGCTAATGCTTACACATCTGTGGAAAATATAAGCAATTTCATTGGTTGATGCCGGGTTTAATTCGTTTAATTGAACCCAGGTAGTAAGTACGCACTGCGTATTGAAAGTTATTTTTAGGTGAAGCCTCGAGTCATACCGCGTTTTGCTAATTCGCGCGGCGCGACTGCCTACGTTGGTCTCGTGCGTTATGATTTCGTTGCGTCAAAGGGTGTTCGATGTGTCATTGGGTGTTGGCAGCCCTTTTTGTTGTATTTAAGCCGTTAAGCATCGCAAAATTGTTACAGATTAAAGAAGTCTTAAATGATAAAGATGTTAAGAATGAGATAAAGGTATGATTTTGGGAACGGTACTCTCTTTACGACGAATTGAACCCGGCGAACACATTATTTTGCGTGGATAACTCGCCTCCGGCCTCGTTCTTCCAATTAAAATAGGTATCGCATTGGGTTCAATTCGTCGTAAAGAGAGTTACGGTTCCCAAAATCTACCTTTATTCTCTAATTTTAACCGTGGCGCACGCTTATGGGGAGAGGCGGCGAACATATAAAACAGAATTAATTTCACGCGCGTATAAAACAAACGCCGAATAATTTGCCTATTAGCGGCTGAACAAAGTCCGCGATACCTATGACGAAGGACATCCGCCGCAGCTAGCCCACCAATGAGGACGGTGTACATCATGTCCAAATAATAATCTTAATTAAATCCTACTGTAATGATTTTGTAAAAAAACTCAGTACACAAGCATATACAACAGATACATACAAATATCATCAGAACAAAATTAAATTTATGTAGGATTAACTCGCGTTTGCGTTGCGGGCAATCGCGTCACGGGCAAGCGCACACGACGCATAACAGAAAACTGTTAGCTCTGGATACGAATTAGATATCTAAGGCAATGACGTGACTCAAGGCAGAGTTAACAAAAGTACAACTGGTGGTAAGTATATATCAAAATCTGTTCCCCTCATTATAGTATGAAACATTTACATTATCAGATAACTGTCAAAAATAACATGAGAGATAGCTGGATATTTTTCATCGTAGCTCGTGGATTGGAATAGAAGGACATTTTCATAACAAGATGAATTCATCCTCCACGTGTTAATTACAAAGTTTAACTAGTCTGAGGTTCGAATCGATTTTGAATGCACGTCCTTTCTCAATCATTAAAGAGTGAGCGCTGATTCTAAGCCTAGAAACTTTGATCTCAAGTACTCGATTTAAAAATGATAGTATAATTTTCAAGACCAAAATTTGTTTTGAGAGACAGCTAAGAACGAAGTTTGGTTGAAATTACCTATCCGGTTATCCAGAGATTGTGATAACAGTTTTAAGATTACCTAAAATATTATCATTTAAAGTACAGTTGTTTTAATATATGGTCATATTCCATACATCAATCTTCTTGATAATAGTTAAGGTTTTTTCAAACCAAGATTGGACAATGAAAATATACCTGTGTCACATACTTTTCTATTATCGATTAAGGCGTTGACTACACAGTGATTATGGCCGTTTAAACAGAGTTTGTTTTAAATTACACCAATATTTTATCGATAGATTGAGCATAGATAGGAGCAGAGGAAAACTAACCAACTCCCCTCTTACTGCGCTGTTTGGAGCTTTGTGTACTCCTAAAATTAGCTTACATACCTTAATTGTAATGATTCCTTGGCGTTGTATCACAGATATTGATTAAGTTAGAATCATAAGATTTTTTAGTAACACGGAAGCCATACTTCGCATCCATAACTTAAAATAGGTTAAATAAGAGCAACCAAACTAAATTCATACAACAAATTAGTGAGGAACCATACAAATTATCTCTGAAATTTTCAAGTAAGGCCTTCATGGCCTTTGCTTGAAAGTACTTACATGCCTTGGTGAATGACCTGGACGGAAAGAAAACGATACTAAATAGCAATATTCGTTTGTAATGTCCAAAGTGGACATACCATATTAACGTTCTGATTTTTCAGTGGTATGTCCGCTTTTATGAAAATCAGTAACGTTAGATTTATCATTATAACTATTAGTGTCATTGTATACAGTAATCGTATAATCTATCTAGAGCACACTGTAGGCTTTGGAGCTTTCAGAAAGGATCACTAGATCATCTGCATACATATAGACAGCTCAAAGATGTATCATTAAGAATGACCGGGTCACAGTGCGAATTCAAATATGGTTGGAAGATCACTCAAAAATATGTTGAAGAAAATTGGGAAAGAACACAACCTGTTACGCCCTACGTGGTCTCAATAAGACTTTGTTTTAACTTATTTATGAATCAACTTTAATTGCCAAGGAAACCGATTTGTACATGTCTTTAATTCAATCTTTAAAAAATTGCCACCAATGCCAGCATGTGATATAGTTTATAGAAGCAGAAGCATTGCGCCCCACGTATTCAAAGTGCAGAAAGTCGACGAATACCAAAACATAAAGATTAGGAGTTTCCTGGCACGCGTAATATATTAAATAGTGATTTAAGTACTGGAATATGGTCACTTGTTCTAGACCCTTTCTTAAATCCAATTGATTGGTGTGGAATCGTCGAATTTGTTTCTGTGAAATTTAGAGACGATTATTTTATCTTACAATAAAAATTAGTTTACCTAGATTACTAGATACCGCAAGTACCCTATGTAATTCTGTGAAATATTTTATAGCCTTTTATGTATGAATGTGAGAGAACTTAATCTCAACTTAGATGGAAAATACACACCCGTGTGAGAATTAAATGAAATATTGGTTAAAGCAGTGCTGCAAAATGGCGTAGAATACCATCCTAATATTTCAGACGAATTCCATCATTCCTGGAGCTTTGCCTGTCCTAAATGAGAAGCAGCTTATTATCTCGACGGAGTTATACGAAAAGTTCTAGTGCGTTTAGTACAATTTTCATCAGTTTTTATAACACTATTGATATGTTTTGGAAATTGCTTCATTATGAGTAATGTTCTTGTTCATTAACGTTAAGAAATGCTCCCACCAGTTTTTAGGGAGATCGGATTTACCGATAAATAACGCGTGACGCACAGATTTTTATATGAGTGTGCTTGCGCCTCTACAATGACGACACGCGTGCTTTACGCAGCAAAACAACACGTCCCGCTTTGTGTGTGAGAGGCAACGGTTCCGGTGCTGGGCTATTCCACACTGTGGAAATTTGGGAGTTAAAAAAAGGAGGGTTAATAAAAGTTGAGTAAAAGTGCGCAATTATTTACTCTTTGGGGAGTGTTAAAACAGTGAATCGGCCGTGATCAATGAGGCCAATTTACTCAACTTTTAATTTAAAGTCTTGAGAGCTCTTTGACCTGATCCGAGTAAATTTACCACCCGGGGAGTAAAATAAGCGCTTCACGCGTCATCGAGGTCTTCACGTACTTTGAAAAAATGGGGAAATGGGAATAATAGTCGAAAGGATCTGCTCACAGCACTGTCACGGGGGTTTAGAAAGTTAGCAACCGGTTTTTTAAGGTAAGAATGGCATCTGGTTATATATGTGTAACCCTACTTGAAGTTGATAAGAAACTGTCAGTAGGTCAAATTCAAGATAAACATTCACAGATGAGGCTAGTCCCAACAGTCATCACACGCACTGGTACAAACTTGCCATTTGCAATTGACGTGTACACAGAATTTTAAATTTTCATGAAGATGCACTTCTATACTGCTAAACATTCCTTGCATGGTGTTCTCATTACAATAGAAACATGGATATTGCAGGGGGATTTGTGAAGTAATTATTTGCAGGCTTTCATGCTTTAAGAGAAAATGAGGTGACAAATGTGTTCCATCCACCACGCTCAATCAATGCCATGGGAATTCTGACATGCCTTCAGTGTACACAGACGAATCGTGTCTGACGTGGGATATATGTGGATGGATAGCAGGGATGGTGGTGCTATAGGGGCATGAGGGGCACTGCCCCACCATATTTTCCAAAAGATAAGATATTTAAACCCCAAAATATCATTTATAACTGTGGAAATACTAAATTTAAGGTCTGACAGTTTTGGGTTTATATAACTGTTTTCAGCCAAGAAAAAGAGTGCACTTCTATTGATCGAAGCAACAGATAATGCACTCAAAGAGGCTAAGTAGACTGTGCTCAGATGCCATAACATTATATGTGTCCCCCCCCCCCCAAAATATGGCTCACTGTAAGTGGGGCACTAGGCCTCAGTGCCCCTATTGTAGGATACACGGAATTACCCATGCTGGTGAATCAAACTCTTTTACTACATGTTACACATTCACTATACCACACAAGTGGTGTTTGGTTCCCTTAGACTCTAATAAGTGCTATTTGCGACAGAAGACGGTGCATGGTGGGCATTTTGACATTGGGCCCCAGTAAATTGTACATAGCGCCTGCAGGCGATGACTCATCAATCCTCGGCAACTTTCTTGGTAATATGATCTATTGGATCCTCTTTGGCCTTGTTTGTGTTTATTCACTAGCCACTGAATCTGTGGTATATAACAAATGCTGAATGATTGTTTTCAATTCTCTCATCGTGAAACAATTTGCTTGCCCTGTCTTGGGTCAAATGAGGTAATTTTGCCAGCACTGATTAATAGTGATACAAAAAGTTACCAGCGACAGTAGCATTGTGTGCTCATAAACTATTATTGAGATTCGGAGGTTTGTGAGTTGCGACATGATTAATCTTTTTACTGGATAGCGGCATAATTAAGTTGTAGTAATTAGAAGCTGTTGGCATCTATTATCTTCATCCGATGATTCGTGATCATATGCTGCACAGAAGAAGTTTCTGATCATAAATAACAAGAAAAGTTGGTGAAATAAGGGACCTGGGACGGGACACGCCAGACCTTTCACATATCCAAGCAAAGTGGGAACGATATGTCGCAAGTTTAGTACCGCATGGTACGACAAAGCACCTTGGCTTACTGGAAGCATATCAAAGCAAGCACTCTTGGTTTCTGTTTGCTCTTCTGGAAGTTTGATGATGGGCCCTGGACTAAATCAGGGTTTGATGATTTGAAGCATTTGACAGATGCAAGGGATTAAAAAGATGAAGTGGGTCCAAAAGTCATATCATGCTGTGTTTCAATGAATTTTTTGGAAAATGGTTGACATTAGAACCCAAGCTGGATGTGGTTATCGGCTGCCAATAGGAGATTTTAACCTGAGTTACAACAAACAGGCAATTACTCTAACGAATAATAGATGCAATAAGTGTGTGGTGCATTTGACATTGGCCCTGAGAGGCAGGGGTGAGTCAAAAGATAGTGAACATCCGGGAATCTTTAGGGGACTTGTGGACCTAATGGCAGCATTGGACAAGGTTCGTGCTGATCATCTCCAAAAGCAAACCCCGTATTATGTAAAGCACTGTACAAAAATATCCAAAATGCAACATAGATGGCATGTATGAAGTGTACCTGGAGAAAGTTAAGGCCGAAATCAATGCTGCCAGTTTGTGTCAATCCAAGCTGATGAGACAACAGATGTGCCTGCAAGTGCCAGCTAGTTATTATCTTAAGGTAAACTAGTGAGGGGGAAATTCAAAGAAAGATTTCTTGGCTCATGAAGTTAAAGCAAAAATCAGCAAAAGGCATATCAACGGATAATTCAAGGATGAGGATGCTAAATATAATCTAAATGAAAAGCTGATAGCTCAAACATACGATGGCGCATCAAACGAGGATGAAAGGTTGCCATGGAGGAGTGCAAACTTTGATGCGAGAGATCTACCCTCATGCTCACTTCGTGCATTGCTATGACACCAGTTAAATCTGATCATGCAACAAGCTTGCACCAATCAAGTTACACCAATCAGTATTTTTTGCTAATTTGTCAGCCTTCCCAACTTTTCTCTGGGGCTACAAAGAGGATGACGTTTAGAGGTTGTTGCAAGCGTATAGGCTTCCCAAGATGGCTGTGAGGAGACGAAAACAGATGGAACTGTCACGTCGCACTGTGGCGGTTGTCTATGAAAATAAAGAGGCACTTGTTGAATGCTTAACCATGATTAAACATGGAGAAGGAAACCTTCAGGCATATGAAACATGATAGAGAATTGTGAGGAGGAGGAGGACTTCAAATGGGAGACCAAGAGACTACTCATAACACGGACATGGGACCTCCTCAAGTGGGCTGAAGATGACGGAATCAGTTTTTCCTGAAATCTTCATCGTGTTATGCCAAATGTCGAAGTTTGTATGATGTTTGCAATCTCGGAAATTAGTGTGACATGGTTCGCAAAGCTCTTGATACCTTCACTAATGCAATCAAAAACACAGAAGAAAAGATGTAAGTAGCAAGCCCAGTCTCCAGGTGTTCAGTCACGCCCAGTGTATCAAGCAGCGGAAAATGTCAGAAACCGACTTGTAGAGTCTGCGTTTGAAATAGAGAAGTTGGTGGGACATGATAAATGTTCAGGCCGAGCACCGATTTTTCATCAACAGAAAACCTGATTCCTCTGAAGCTGGTTAGATCCAGCACTATTTCTGCAAGACAAAGATGCATTCCCACACAAAAACTTAAAGGTGACAAAATACTACCCATGATTATCAAAAGAAAAGCTAACGCACACTAAACAGTTAGATGTTCTTTACAGCAGTGACGGAATTGCCAGGCTAAAACTTCTTGACACTTTTGGAACAATTCATCAGAGAAAACAAACCTCTATATGTTGTTCTGAGATTTATAGTTTGTTGGAAATAACTGGAAACTACTCCACTGACATTCAGCAGAGTTGAGCGTGCTTCTCAACTCTTAAGGGATACTCACTTCCTTCGCAACACCATGACAAATGAGCGACTAAATGCACTAGCAAATGCTTTCCATTACAGGAACTTAATAAGGCAGACCCAGGAACTTTAATGCGATTGTAATTTTGAAAAATTTGATTGGTGAAAATATAGAAGAAAGCAGAATTTTTGTACAAAACTGTGCCAGGGAACAGTGGAAATGCAAACTAAAAATGTGAGGGTAAGTTATGATGTTCCAACTGTTTTATATAACTTTTGGTGTAGGCCTAGCTGCCTGCTAAGGTGAATAACATTAAAATTTTACTATGTTTGCTTTCACAGTGACTTCATACAGGCCTATTTCACAATTATAAAATATAAGCAAAGTTGCCATCAGATGGGTGGCAAAACTATGCCCCAAATTGACCACAAATTGGAGTCTCTAAAAATTCAAAATTTTAACATCTGAGGGGGCAAATCCCCCCTCAGACCACCCCCATGCGCGCTTACGCGCCGCTTTGCCACCACCAAAATAAACATTCACCAGGCCGCCATGGTGGATAGACAGACGAACGATTTGAGGGGAGTAATGGCAGTGTGTGTGTGGGTAAAGAATTAGTTTTCTGCCACAGGCTACGAAATCGGAACCCCCGTTAAAGGAATAAACCGCATGTGAAAGGTGCCGAATTTTAAGGTGGCAGAATACTAACGTCATCAAACAAAGGGCGTGCGAGTGTGCAAACGCGGAAGACGGCGAGTTGGCAGTTTGTAACGGGCAATGACGGCGAGTTTGAGGTTTGGTAACGCGGGACGGCGAGAAGATTGCAAGTTCTTAACGCGATGAGGTGAGAGTTTGCAAGTTCGTAAAACGTGGAGACGGCTAGTGGTCGAAAGTATGGTACTTAGAAAGCTGACTCAAGCTGTGAAACAATGACATCAAAATTCCTGCGGTGTTTTGCAAAGTCCCATTTCGACGGCACTTTCCGTTTCAAATTAATGCATAAACAGGTAGTAGGAGACTCATCAGCCATCCATATGTCCCACTATATTGATTTTAGAATCCAGTGCATATGGAAATAGCGTAAAACTTCTGGAAAATATGGCCAGATACGCATGCCCGTCAACAGAAGACCAGATTTTCGGAAGTGGTCAACATTCTGGTTATCAGAAGAAAGCTACTATTTTTTCATTACCCTGGAAATTTAGGCACAAAGGATGTTTGGTGTTTGGAAAGTACATGAGCGAAAAAGTACCCCAATTTGGTTCGACCAAAATTATTTACACGTACTCTATGGGGCTACGAATCACGTTTCTGCCTCTCACATGAAAAACGCATTGAAATATCGGCGCGAAACTACAGGTGGGGTTCTTGAGGTGAAGGCCATTTATCAAGATGAAAACTTCTATCCTTAATCGGGCCATCCCCCTTTCAGTGTAGATTTGTCCGAGTCAAACATGTGCTAGGATTTTGGGCCGTATTCATAAAACTCACTTAACTTAAGTGACAACAATACACTTAAATTGAAAGGGATTTCCCGTAACTAAGGAAAACATTAAGTGCTATTCACAAAAGGGCTAGTGTTGCACTTACCTAAGTGTAACACTTAAAATGAGTTTCAGATAAGGAAACACTTAAGGGAATTTATACACTGAATATGCATATTTCAAACATTCCTCCAATCACAGTACCCATTCAAAGATAACCGTTTGCTAAGTACATGAAACAAAAAGGCACTAAAGGAGTCCCAATTGGAGCCATGAAGAGCAAGAGCTCTTGTGAGCAGGAGTATGGGAAAGAAGAAGATTCTAAGGCAGCATGTGATGCCAATGTGACGTACAAGATAAAACAAAGCTGAGTGAGATCACTGAGGTAGTAAACAGCATAAATCCATACGGCATCCAGAGATGCCAAAAAAAACAGTGAGAAAAATGGAGAATCTTGTACCTGGGCAATGAGCTCATCTCCAACTACGAAAAGAATTGGTGAGAACAGGTAAATTCAAGGCAATTTGTTCCTATTTTCTTAGTTCAGAATACAATTCAAAAACCATATTTTAAACTCTTCGGACCAAAAACTACACTCAAAAAAGCTACACGTAGGCCTAATCATTTAGCAGGTTAGCTACATCGACAAGACTACATTGATGATGATCTAGGATTATATCAGGCATGGCCTAAGGCGAGGCTAAGCCTTAGATCATAGTCGTTTGCAATTTCCTCAACAAATTCTGATCGCTTTGGAGACTTACCTTTTGTGATCAAAAGTATTGAAAGATTCAAAAATTGTTGGAAGCATTTTGAGATTGATCTAAAAAGCTGCATAGCTTGCAGGGATCAATTGAAGTTGGGCTAGTATTGAAGACAACACCAGGGAAAGTGTATTTGGTAAGTTACCTTGCCACTGTTCGTGAATGAAAGTAACCAGTGGCAGTGTTCACTTTCTCTCCAAGATCAAGATTTTACTCATTGGTTGAAGAACCACAGATCACAAGACATTAGGATTGTAAAAATATCAGCTAATAAGAATCAAGCAGCTCATAAAAGAGTGAATTAACGCGAAAGAGATTGAGTGTTTAAGTTGAGTGCTGCAGACAGCAGTGGCAGTGTGTACATTTATGCACAAGCAAGTACAGTACCATGGGATTGTGTGCTGCACAGTTCCAAAGAGTGTGAAGGTCACTTATCACATGTCCAAGTGCCAGTAACAGTGACAAAAATACATGACATAGTCACTCTGAAATTCAATAAAATATTGTTTTTTATTATTATTATTTACTTTATAATGTTGGTTTGTTGTGGGTTCTGTGTGGGACCGTATTATTTAAAAATATTAAAAGAATGAATCAAAAAAGAAATCTTATTGAAAGTGACTAAAAAAAAAATAATAATAAAAAACAAACCCTCCCATATTTCCTCTTTGACAAAGGTTTAAGAAACCCCTTTTTCCCCTTTTGCCTCAGAAGGAGGACATTTTTTTAAATATTTGTTACTTATTTGTATTTATTGTACTGTTTTACTATTTATTTATTTTATTTATAATGTTGATATTTCTTCATTTATAGTATTTGTTTTGTGTAAATTTTTTGTCAGACTTTTTTTTTATTTATTTATGACATATGAATTTTATTTACTGACTTATTTATGTATTTAATGATAATGTATTTGTTTCAAAGTTACTTATTCTTGTACTTAATTTAAGGGCTTTGTTTTATTCATTTCAACCCATTTATTTTTTAATTAGTAAGAATCTACTAAGTTAGAGAACATTAGAATTAAAAATTTACTATGTTAATGTTTTTTTTTTTTTAAAATGAAAGTTGGGGTATATTAACACTTTCTTTCAATATTAGGATGTATGATAGTTTTATCATTCGCCTAACCTGTTCATCTAATCAATGTTAGTATCTTCGTTCATTGATAATTGTCTTCAATAGTAAACATATATACTTGTAATTTAACCCCCCCCCCCCCCCCCCCCCTCCTTTGTTTTGCACTGAGTGGGGGTAGGCCTAAAATGGACTCTTTAATTCAGTTCCCCCCCCTTGCTTACTGTGTAATAAATAAAATGCATTGTGCATTGTTTATCCAATAGGATTACGACAAATCAAAATTCTGAAGCTCTTCACTGGTCTAAAAATTTTTTTTTATTCACTCTTGTCTATATTACAGGTGGAGGGTCTCCTCCTATGAACCTCCTGCGTTTGGCAAAAGCCATTGAGGAAGTTATTGGAGCAAATCCCAGTGTTTGGTGGGATTGAAGGGGGAATGACTCATGTGCTAGTCATACTGCAGAAACAACACAAGCAACTTCTATATTGGAAGCTATCATGGATATGGGCGAGTCGGCGAAGTCATATTAACTTTCTAAATGTACAAGAATTAGATGCTACACAAGGATAGTAACAAAAACATTCATTCATGGTTTATTGAAGGCTTGTCACAAACTCTATAAGGAATCTTTGGTGGAGGCAAAGTAAAAAAAATGCCTTACACTCTGGACATCGACTACAGTAATAGAAGATACCAAAATGTATTTTAGCTATTGTTTCTTATCAAGATCATGAATGCATGCTATACTTTACAAACATATAAGTGGTTAAGATGAAAAAGTTGAAAAAAATTGATGCTAGATTCACACCTGGGAGGGCAGGTGACTCTTGTCTCCTTCTTAAACAAAGCAAGACTAAAAAAAAAAAACCCCCCCCCCCCCCCCCAAAAAAAAAAAAATAACCAAACAACCAAACAACAACAACACAAATCAGACAACAAAAAAAAAAACAAAAAAGCCTTTTGTTTTGGTTTGTGTATGTGTTGCAGTGGCTTTGTTTTTGTTTGTGGTGTTTCGTTTTGTTTTTGGTTCAATTCCAATTATGAGAGATAGTATTGAGGTCACAATTGATTGAGGTGCAACTTCAGCATTTAATTTCATTGTTCTCTTAATGTCCCTTGCATTAATTTAGAATAAAAAAACAGACTAACCAGGAGAAAGGTGTTTGTTTGTACCAATGGGAAAGAAATCGAGATGACATTTTAAAAAAATAACAGAATACTAATTTAACTCTAAAAAAAAAGAACATTTAGTTTCATAAAGAAGGTCCATTGATGAGGTCACTATTGGAATCGCCTCACTATCATAAAAAAATCAAAACATGCCATGATATAGTCAAGTTCTTGCAAAAATGCTACGGCTACTTATAAACAGACCTCCCCTGTGATGTCTAACCCATGGCTGCTGAAAAGTGAAAACGAATTAAAGGCATTCACACTTTATTGCGTGAATATGCAAGGATTACAATGCATAACAGGGCTGTAATAAGATGTCACCAGGTCACTAATATTGCTAACTAGGCACGTGGTTTCTTTTAATAATTCATTTCAGATCTTACCAGTCACAAAACCCATTAGCTAGCTAGTGCAACTGTAAATTTTGAAGCACCTAGTACATACATGACTGCATCTACAAGCAGACCTATTATTCTCCCTGCAAACATTCATATCAGATGTAGAACCTACACCATCACCATGTGGCTCTTCAGAAAACAAACCTTCCTACAGTTTCTTATGTCTTCCTCCAGCCGAATCGACAAATACGGGTGTTGGGACATCGAGGAGAGTTAAGGAGGAGAGAGAGAAGATCAAGTTGGAAAAGGAAGGTGTGGTGTTGAACCAAAAAAATTGTCTTTAGAAAAGAAATAGCATCATTCAGCTAAATTTTAAGTCAGGGAAAAACAAAGTAAAAACAAGTTATTTCAGGTGGACTGTAAAACTAGAGTTGAATTCTTACGTTTTATTTTATTAACGGGAACTATAAAGTAAAGATACTTGACTCTCAAATATGTGGTGGGATTTAGGAAATCGTTTGCTAGCTCCCTCAGTGACGTCAATTATGAAAATTTATACTGCACAAGTGATAACTCAAATTGCAAAAAAACGGCACTCAACTTAATGTTGTCTAATCTATGTGATTACACTTTGAGGTCAGTGACGCCAAGAAGGCTGTCGAGTTATTTATTTATCAGATTTAAATATTTGTTTCAAATAATGTACACAACTCGGTTTACCACGCACAACTTTTTCTCCTTAGTATTTATGTAAAATATTTCAGCCTTCAGTTTGTTAAAAATTATTTGAATATTTAAATGTAGAAACCTATCCAACAACTGAACCTTAAAATCCTTCAATGATGTGCATTTATTGAAAGTGTAATTTCAAGCAAACTCTTTGGAAAACCTGAACTCCATAACTTGAAATAAGTTAACCAAATGTGCAATTTTTGAATCAGAACTACTGGAAAACCCAAGATGTTTTCACTGATTAAATTGGTTGATCAATGTGTATGACAAGCAAAATGAGCCATTCGTCATGCAATATCCAAATTCTTGCTCTGCAAGTGTATAAAGCAGTTGTGAACATGGTAAGAAGCTTATTTTGCTGAAAACCCCCAAAGTAAGTGAAATTTGATTTATACAAATTGGGGCTGCTGATTCCATACAAATTGTGGCTGTGAAGTTTAAAAAAAAATGAAAATTTACTCAAACTATTATATTTGGGTCATTGAATTTTTTCTATCCTTAAAATGGGCCTATCTCAGAAGTAACATTCCTGACAAATATATAATTTAGGCCTTATAACATCAAAAATATATAATTTGGAAAAGAAGGCAAAAACCTTTTCATATTAATTCATAAACTATCAAAATTTGAAACAAATTAATCAATTGAGCAAAACTATTTTTAAAAGTCTGAAACCGTTTTTAAACTTCAACACTACAAATAAAATTCGCTAACCTGTGAACATTTTCACTAGTCCACTCGCGTCTTCAGCAGATGGTGGTGATGTCGATGCTATACATTTACCGATGGATTCCTTCCATTGAAGTCAAAGAAATGACATCAATTAAAGATGTTGTGATGTTGATCCGCCTGACGGTAGATGAGAGCATCACAGCACCCCCATCTACTGAAGACACTAGTAGGACTAGAGAAAACGTTGTAGGTGAGCACGGGAGGTGAGCGATATTGAGTAGCCATAGAGTTTAAAAACGGTTTCAGAGTTTTATATACCACTAATATGAAGTATCTATTCTTATTATATTTAAAAAAGCTTGATATTTCTGGCAGGATGCCGTTTTTTACAAAGTATTTAACAGTCTTTGTACCAGAGGCGTCGGAACCGGTAACGGATGGTACGGATGTGTCCGGACCACTTTTTTGCTAAAAAAAAAAAAAAGGAAAAAAAAAAAACAGAAAAAAAAAAAAAAAGGGAAGAGCGAAATGACACATGGTGTGAATGATTTTTTTTTTCGGTTTATCATCTCTTTAAGTCCTTTCTTCGTCTCCACAACAACATGCTACACGTAGGCCTACGTACAAATATCTTCTGAAACTTTAATACCTCGAATAATACAACTCAATTTTTTAGTCCTATAACCTTCTAGTACAAATTATGATCTCCAAATTACGAAACTCGCTGGCTTAAGGGGATTCGCCCCTTATACCCCCAACAGGGGCTCTGCCCCTTGGATCACCGCTGGGGTAAAACCCCCAGGACCCCCGTCATCGTAACACTTTATTTTGTGTTCCGACGCCCTGCTGGTATCATGGAAAACATAGAAAAACTATCACCATCTGTGAATTAACCGTTAACCAAACACTTCTAAAAGTGCAATCGTTTTTCAAATATAATTTCAATTGGTAGCTTGCTTAAAGCTTCAACTATCAACTTGTCACATCTGTGCAGTTAAAGGAGAATTTTGAACGCGTATCAGTAAGTCTCCACAGTCATTCAGATTGGCCCTGAAAAAAAATAGATAAAAAAATGATAAAAAAGTGACAATCTCAATGAAGAGTTTGAGTCTGTTTTTTTGTTTTTGGGGACAGATAGATTAAGATGAAACATATTTCTCATATAAACATTTACTGCCAACTACTCAGTGGCCTTAGGCCCGGTTTATATTCTATCTCTTGCCAAATATTCGATGCCGAATAATTTTTGGGACGTCAAAAAAGTATCGACGACTGGTTTTGCAAGGATGGGAGGGTGGTGCCTTATTGGCGCGTTTACATTTAATCTGTTTTTCAACTCGGCAGCAAAAGGATTTGTTCTTAGTCGCAATTTTTTGACGTCACAAAAACGTATCGGCATTCGAATATTCGACAAGAGATTATGGCGTAGAAACGGCGGCGCAGCAATAAATATGTACTTGAGCTAAACAAAAGACTCGGTTTGAGGAGTCTTGAGTAAATAAGGTTCATATTTCTCTGTAAAATAACAGATTATTTTCTTTTATGGAGACTTGAGTATTATTCTCATTTTAAGAACCAATGTTGGAGAACAAATTTGCCAACTTAAGGGGGCAGGTACCAGTTTCAAAAAAACGGCCTCACAATTACACCCTTTTCATCATATTTACTAACTACTGAGATGACACCAACACACATTCGACTAGTTTAAATTTGAAATCAGATTTGTACAATTGTTACAAACCCCCAAAATCACCATTCTAGCGTAATCAAAAATCTCTGCTAATTGGTGAAAGGTGTGAATAAAAACAATTAGGATCAATGTGCAAACGTTTTTTAGATGTCCCGGTTTTGTTCCCGCCGAACGGGTTCGGAACGGGGACTATGAATGAGCAGTGTCCGTTCGTCTGTTTGTCCGTCCGTTTCGTCCGTGAAAAAACGTTAACCATGTTTATAACGGTTTATCTGAGTTCTGTAATGGGCAACAATGAGGTAAGGGTGGAAGCAGCGGGTTGAGAGTTTCGACCTGATAGATTTTGGGGGTAAAATTTTTTGTTTTTTGAAGGTTTTTTCTAATTTGCATAATTTATGAAAAAAATTTATCCTGCAAGTCCTTGTGTGTACAAGTTTGCTGAGTTCTGTAAGGCAATATGAGTAACTTGGTGGAAAGGAATCGGGCTGAAGAGTCTCGACCTGATTACAGTTGTGGGCGTATTTCGGGCAAATTGGTATGCAAATGAGCTAATTAATTGCAAAATCAGCGTAATTGAAATATTTTCGCAACGGACATCAGATACTCAAAATTCCTGGGCACTGCATGCAAGCATATCATGGGGACTTGCCTTTTGCCAATTTGAAAGTATGTGATATATGCGGCGTAGGTATATGCAAAGGAGCTAATTATATATGCATAATTATTGTATCTCTGAAACCGTACGTCTAAGATAGGCAAAAAATCCTCGCTACATGAGACTACGATGGCATGGGGGAGTGGGTGTTGTGGGTAGGGGGTTGGGGATGCGGGGTGTGGGGGAGGCTCGGGGGGCGGGGTGTTGGGAGGGGGTAGGGTGTTGCATGTTGTTGGGGAGGGGCTATTGTGGTGTGTGGGGAAGGGTAGGGGTTGGGGAGGGGAAGTAGATGTTGCGGCTGATTAGGTATGCAAATGGCGCTAATTAAATATGAGTAAGTGATGTATCTCTGAACAGTACGTCGGATAGGAAAAATTCTTTTTGCACGAGACTAATTGATATGAAATAGCGGGAGGGGGTTGGTGGGTGTTTGAGGTGGTGGTTGGGGGTTGTGGTCTGGTGTTTGGGGAGGGGGTTTTGACTATTGAGGGGAAGGGTGGGGAGGGGTGGAAAGTAAAAAAAAAGGGAGGGGTGGGGGGAGATGTGTTTGTGTTGCAGCGTGGCCGTGGGGGGGGAGGGGTAGGATGTGGAAGTCGGTGGGGAAGGAGGGGGAGGGGAGGGGTGAATGTGGTTGGGGAGGGGGGTTGGCGGGTGTTTAGGGAGAGGGTAGGAGTGGTGAGGGGGGTTGGGAGGTAGGGGGGGGGGGTGTTGAGGGTGTTAGGGGGTGGGGTTGGGGAAGAGTGTTGGGGAGGGGGTGGGGTGATGGGTGGGGTGTTGGGGAGGGGGGTGAAGGGTGGTGGGGAGGGAGAGGGATGTTGAATTATGGGGTTGGGGAGAGGGTGGAGGTTTGCGGGGTGTTGGGGAGGGGATAGGGGTTGCGGTGTTGGGGAGGGGAGGTGGGGGGTGAGGGGGGTTGCAGGGGGCTGGGTGTTGGGAGGGGTGGGGTGTTGTAGTGAATTTTATTGCATGTTAGTGATCGAAACATTCGGCGGGGACTATTTTCCGACTCGCGTAAATTACGAGTTCGACTTGTTAATTTCTTAAACAGCCATGCTGGTACCCACCTCAACTGTTATTACAGTATCGCAATATTCATGAAATGATCATTCTTAGATACTGTTATCCTGTTTAGTTTAGTGGACAACAAACTTCTTGGTTCATCTTTTATCTTGTATAACAACGTCAGGTTTGCGTGTCAAAAAGTGTGTAAAAACTATTGGGGTGAAAATACCTCTCTGAAAAATCTTGGAGACTTCTAATGTGAAATTTCTGTTATTGTTTGATTTTCACAGTAAGGGTTTATAGCGGATAATTAAAGAGAAAAGGTATTCTGTGTACTGCGTGTCAGTTTGCGCTGCCACTTACGCAATCGAAGTCAGCGCGTAGGAGATCTTCCTTAGGTGTCGCGTGATGCATGCACATTCCCGCGGGAATGTTGCGTCTTTTTAGTTGTAAGTTTTGCCTCGTTTCATCGCATAATACCAATTTTTGTTAATCACAAAATCCAGGGGCAATCCCGAATTCGTTTTCATAGATGTGGGGGTGCGGGTGGGTGTCGGTAGGGGTAAGGGTCACCGATTGCCGACAAACCGCCCATGTACCGACATAAAACTGAATAACGACGCAAAACATGTTAGATGGGTGCGTCGGGGATGTTGTCTTGGTACGTTCTAAAGTGGTGGTTTTTATGGCAGATTCCCGAAAAAGGTGAAAAGCAAAAACGTATGTTGCAGTTTGCCCTTTAACAAGGCCAATTATCTCACCATTTCGAAAGGAGACACAAAATTTATGCAATGGCATTTAATTTCAATGTAGTTGTATCAGAACTTTAATTTCCCATGGCATTTTTCCGGCTGGAGCGGAAGAGAGGAAAAGGTTTTTCGGATAGCTTCAAAGTCAAGAACCCGATTTTATAGGAAACATATGACCTGGTGTGTGGAAAGTGGGATCGGAACAATTAAAGCCGATAATAAAACTACATCCCCTTATTCAATTATCCTACATTGCCCTGAATTAACCTTGATTTTAATTTTCCTTGTTAGGCCTATATTTTAAGCTGATGTTTGCTAATTTGAAACAAAAATGTTCGCCATGCACTCAGATCGCTCGCTCGTCGCTCACTCACTCATCAGCCCCGACAAACCCACTCATCCATCCAGGCTTTATGCTTCCTGATGTCAACAAGAGCCAAATCGCTTGCGAACGCGTACTTGGCATGGTTTGCGCTTATTCCGGCGTCAATTACGCAAGCTATGCTGCGCTTTTGTTCAAGCAAACAGGACGCACTTGGAAGGGGAAGGAAAATTGCAATTTTTAGGTCTATTTCGTCCTTTTTCTCGAAAACTAAGTCGGTGACACCCTGTTTTTATAAGTGCGCCGAAAAGATCTTATAAAGGTTCTAACATAAGTAGAAAAATCAAAAATAGATCGATTTGTTTATATTTTATGCCTGGAAAACGGCACATTTCGATTTTCCCATAGAGCTCTGTACAAATTTTGAAAATTATAAACTTTTTGAAACAGCCCATAGCTAAAAAACGAAGTCGGTAACCCCACAGTTTTGATTTCAAGAATTTGTCACTACATCAATTAAAAATACATATATCCGAAAATTAAGGAAAATCGATCGATGATTTCAATTATCCTCTATAACCCTTAAGGGGCAACATAATAGTTATATGGTTCACCGGGACAGCATTTACACCGGAATTCACAATGAAACGTATGAATAGGGGTAAGCAAATACATTCATGGAGACGTCAGTTGTTCATCCTTATTATTAGTTAAATTGTGCTTAAGTATTAAAAGAAACGTTGAGAACAAACTTTTTTTGATGAAATTACTTAGACTGCTAAGGAATAAGTCCATTATATAAATGATTTAATAATATAGCACAATTTAAGTCATAATGATGAAGAATTCAAGCTAAAGTGATTCAACTCTTTCCATTTAATTCATGAAGTAAAAAAAAGTGTGTTAATCTCTAAGGTTTGTACCTGATCTGTTGTAGAATGGTATTTCATAGATGATAAACTTGGGCCATACTACATGTACTATGCACATATCAAGGTTCATTATAGTCCATGGGGAACATCTAAGTTCCAAAATGCTGCATTCTGAATTCAGGTTTGGAATGGAATATACATTAAATTAGATTTGAGTCTGGAAAATATGTTTAATTTATATGATTTTGGCTCTCTGACTTTATTTTCTCACACTTTGGCCATGAAAACTTTGGTCAAAATGCAAACTTTAATTGTCGGTAGGCCCCTTGTAACAGTACTCAGTGTTCAGTACTCCTGTACTCGTCTCTCGCAAATGTATGCTATATAAAAGCCATATTAAATGATGAAAAACAAGAAAGTAGAAATCCTTTATATGAAGTACTCAAGTAGCCCTTTGTATGGCAGTCTCCCATCCATATTCCAGTCAGCTGCTGCAATGCAGGGTGGCTGCACGTAGCGAGGGCGGATTGTCAGGAAGTCTGGCATATGGTCGCGCTTGGCAAAGTTATGGGGGGCATGCTGTGGCGGACATCACTTTGCAAGACCTCTCTGGGTTGAGACGCCGTTCATCATGAAGACAGTGGAAACGTCTCTTCCACACACCAAGGCCGTTCTCCACCAAATCTCCGAGTATGTGTCAAAGCGGAGTGTAACTCTCTCAGCGTGGTTGGTAGGGGTTGCTTAGGGAGGTCATCAACAATGGATGACAAGGGTATACACTGGCTCATAGAAGGGATCCTCTTTCTTTCTAGTCTCGCAAATTCCTCCCCCAAGGCACTTTCCCGCCCGATGCGAGCGTCATGGGTGCTGCCAGGATGCCTCACGACGATGTTAGTTATGAACATTTTGGCATCACATACCACCTGAACATTGATGGAGTGGTACATCTTTCTGCATACATGGCTCTTCATGTTCAGTGGTGCTTGGATTCTTGACGTGGGTTCCATCAACATCCCCACTCCACCTTGGAAACCTGCAATGTTCCAAAAGTCCTGTTGACTCGTTGGGGTATCCTGTTGGGTTGGAACTTCACAACTGCGGAAGCAATATCCTCACCACTGCAGTCAGATACCTCGATGGATGATCCTACTTACACTTGGTTTGCTATACATCGCTCCAATCTGGCGCAGACATCTTAAAAGTCCGGTGGGCATAGAAGCGCAACGCTGTACATACTTGCAACACTGGAGGAATGGGGTGATTCCTGAGAGTTGGTGCCTCCAAATCATCATTTATAGACCAGTAAGTTCCATTTCGCGTAGCGATTAGACGAAATTTGTTATGACAACTGCACATCATCAATTTTTCAAGTGGATTTGATCGATCTTTGAAAATCCTCTCCCTACGGAGGACTCTATCGATCAAAACAATGTTCAGCCTTTGGTGTGATCTCAAATGCTGAATGAATACTTAAGGGCAACTTTTAAGGGAGCTATGAGGTCCCTTAAAAGGTTGCCCTTAAATTGGGGAAAGTTAGTGTAACACTTACCCTTAAATGTTTTTTGAAAATGCACTTAAGTGTCCTCTGAAAATTTAACCTCAACTTAAGGAAACCCTTAGCCAAGTTTCACTAAGTGTGCTTTGTGAATACGGCCCCAGACCCTGAGATTCTCCCGAACCGGCGTAACCAAAAATCTAGGTGCCCAAAATATTATCATGATCATACGCACCATAATCATATTGTGGGCACCACCATATTTGGTTTAACGTATCTCGTATTTGAAAATCCTTATGCATATTTATGAGACTCGGTATTTTACGTTCGTCACACTCAGCGAGTTAAAACACATACCATCGAAGGCCACTGCTATCACTCTGACTCACATATCTCTTTTCCTAGCAAAATTAACAAGGGTCATCGGCAGACTTTTTTTGTGCCTTAGATTCGGAATCTTTTTAGATGCATGGTTTCTTTCATCGATTGGTTTCGAATAATATTGCAGAAAAATCGGCCCCCCCCCCGGGAAAATTTCACAGACATGGAACAACTGGGGAAATGTCAACACTGATAACATTCAGTTCAGTTCAGTTTTATTGACATGACCAAACAAATAATAGGTACAGTCAGTATATAATTTACATATATACTTAATCATTTAAAAAACTATAACTAAATTCAGGATTCTAATTCATATAGATTGTTACTCGTCTTATTAACAACCCGTTGGACAGGATCGAGCACTTGATCGCGCGTGGACTGCTGAGCAGGGAAACCAAATTGCAATACTCTTCGCACTGCGAATGGATATAGGACGCAACTGCAAGCAACAATACCGCAAGCACACGCATGCGCATCTTAAACATCTGTGAAAAATAATCAATTTCATTGGTTGATGCCCGGGACTTAATTCGTTTTAATTGAACCCAGGTAATACGCACTGCGTATTGAAGTTATTTTTAGGTGAAGCCGCGCGTCATACCGCGGTTTGCTACTTTCGCGCGCGCCTGCCTACGTTACGTCTCGTTGCGAATGTTCGATGCGTTCATCGGGTTGTTCGATTGTGTTCACTGGGTGGGATGGCAGTCCTTCTTGTGTGTATTTAGCCGTAAAGCAATGCGAAATTGGGTTAAGAATCTAACATGATAGAGAGTGTAAGAAATGATAAATAAGGTATGATTTTGGGACAACCGGTACTCTCTTTTACAACGATTTGAACCCGCGAAACACATTATTTTTGCGTGGAGAACTCGGCCTCCGCCTCGTTCTTCCACTTAAAATAAATGTTATCGCCTCTGGGTTCAACTCGTCGTAAAGAGAGTACGGTTCCCAAAATCATACCTTTATTTCGCGATTTTTAACCGTGGCCCGCTGTGGGGAGAGGCGCGAATGTATAAAACAGAATTACTTTCACTCGCGGATAAACAAAGCCGACATAATTTTGCCTCTGTAGCTGATGAACAAAGTCCCGCGATATCTGCGCCGAACCTCCGCGCAGCTAGCCCACCACATGAGGCGCGAGTACCTCCTGTCCAAATAATAATCTTAAATCCTACTGTAATGATTATGTAAAAACTCAGGGTACAAAGCATCAAACGCATAACATACACTATTATACTCAGAACAAAATTAAATTTATGCTATGGAAAAAAAAAAAAAAAAAATAACTCGCGTTGCGTTGCGTGCGTCGCGTCACGGTGCAAGCAGGACACGACGGCATAATCAGACACTTTAGCTCTGGATACGTAATTAATATCTAATGCAATACTGACTCGAAAGGCAAGAGTAACAAAATGACAAATGGAATATACTTAGCAAATTCTGTTCCACTCATTATAGTAATGAACAATTCATTATTAAAAAAAAAAAAAAAATTTCCCCCCCCCAAATTTTTTAAACATATACATGAGATAGGCTGGATATCATCGTAGCTTCGTGTTGGATAGAAGGACAGTTCATCACAAGATGAAATTCCTCCTCACGTCGGTTTAAATTACCAAGGTACATATCTGGAGGTTAGAATCATTGTTTTGAAGCCCGTCCTTTCTCAATCATTAAAGATTGACGCTGAATCCTAAGCCTGAGTCGAACTTGATCATCAAGTCTCGATTTAACAAATAGTATATTTTCAATACAAAAATGTGTTTTGACTAATACAGTAAGAACGAAGTTTTGGTTGAAAATTACGTGATACAGGTTATCCAGATATGTTATAACGTTTTTAAGATTACCTAAAATATTAGTCATTTAATTACAGTTGTTAATATATTTTGGGTCTATTCCATACATCAATCTTCTTGATACATTTAAGGTTTTTCAACCAGATGACCAGAAATAACCTGTTGTCACATCAGTGTCTATTATCGATTAAGGCGTCGACTACAAGTGATTTATGGCCGTTTAAACAGAGTTTGTTTAAATTTCTCACCAATCATTCTATCGATAGATGAGCATATATAGGAGCAGAGGCAAACTACCCACTCCCCGCTTACTGCGTTGTTTGTAGCTTTTGTGTGGTACTCCTAAACTTAGGCCTTACATACCTTAATATGTAATCTATCCACTTGGAAGTTGGTCTCACAGATATTATTAATTTGAATCATAAGATTTTTAAGTAACAACGGAGCCCATACTTCGCATCCATAACTTAAAATAGGATTAATAAGAGCACAAATAAGTTTCATACAACAAATAGTGGAGACCAACAAATTATCTCTTATTTTTAAAGTAAGCCTTCATTGCCTTTCTTGAAGTCTTAACATTGCCTTTTTGAATGATCCTGACGGACGAAAACGTATACCTAAATAGCAATATTCGTTTTGTAATTGTCAAAAGTGACATTACCATATTTAGTTTATGATTTTCCTCAGTGTAATGTCCACTTTTATTTGAAAATCATTAACGTTAGATTTATCGATATTAACTATTAGTTTCCATTGTATACAGTAATCTATATCTATCTAGAGCACCTGTAGGCCTTTGGCTTCTTTTTCATAAGGATGTACTAGATCATCTGCATCATAAGACAGCTCCAAGATGTATCATTAAGAATGACCGGGTCCGGGCGGAACAAACTATGCTTTGGAAGATCACGCAAAATATGTTGAAGAAACTTGGGCTCAGAACACAACCCTGTTTTTACGCCTACAGTGGTCTCAAAAGAATCTGTTAACTTATTATCAACTTTAATGCAAAGGAAAACCGATTGGTCATCATGTCTCTTTAATAACTTTAAAAACTTGCCACCAAGCCATCATGAATAGTTTAAGGAGCAGAGCATGCGCCACCGTATCAAAAGTGCAGAAAATCACGAAACAACATACGATGGATTTTCCTGACGTTAATATATTTCATCCTCAGTGGTGAGACTAGAAATCTGGTCACTGTTCTAGAACCCTTTCTTAAATCCATTTGATTTGGTGGAATCGTCGCATTTGTTTCTGTGAAATTATGAGACGATTTATTATATATACATACAAAGTTTCATCATACTTATATCCGCAATACCCATACTTCTTGGATTTTATCGGCTTTTTTTTATGACTGTGAGAGACTTAATCTCCCCTTAGATTGAAATCACCCGTGTTGAGATTAAATTGACCTATTTTTTAAAGCAGGTGCAAATGCGTAGATAGCATCCTTAATCATTTCAGACCGAATTCCATCTATTCCTGGAGCATTGCCTTTCTTTCAATGAGAGCAGCTTAATTATCCCGGGAGGAGTTATCGAAAAGTCTAGTGCGTTAGTACAATTTTCGTTCAAGTTTTCGATAAACTAGTGATAGTCGTTTTCAAACTTAGCATCATTATGAGTATGTTTCTTGTTCATAAAGTTAAGAAATGCGCCCACCAAATTTTTAGGAGAGCTGATAACCGATAACATAACGCGGTACGCCAGATTTTTATTTGCGTGTGCTTGCGCCTCACAGTGACGACACTGCGTGCTTACGCATCAACAACCACGGCACGGCCCCGCTGTGTGTGCGAGAACGGTTACGGGCTTGTGCTATTACACACGTAATTTGGGGAGTAAAAAAAAAGGAGGTTAAAAAGTGATTAAAAAGTTGAGCAATTATTTACTCTTTGGATAACATTGAAGTCGGCCGTTGATCAAGAGCCAACTTACTCAACTTTTATCTTTGAACTCGTTTGACCTTATCCGAGTACATTTTACCCCCGGGATTAAATAGCTTCACGTCATCGATGTCTTCACGTACATTTGAAAATGGGAATACATAGTCCGAAGGATCTGCTCACACTGCACTGTCACTGTGGTTTAGAAAAGTTAGCAAGGGTTTTTTTAGAAGAATGGAATTTTTTTATATATGTGTCCCTACTTGAAGTTGAAGAACTGTCAGGTCTGTCAAATTAGATAAACATTGCACAGCCTGAGGCTAGTCCCAACAGTCATCACACGCATGGTAAACACTGCCATTGCACTTGAGTGTACACGAAATTTTAAATTGCATGAAGATGCACTTTCCTATACTGCTAAAAATTCCTTGCATGTGTTCTCCTTACAAATAGAACATGGATATGCGGGGGGATATTTTGGGAATGATGCAGGCTTTCATCATTTTAAAGAAAATGAGGTGACAAATGTTGTTCCATCACCACGCCTCATCAATGAATGGAATTTCATTGACATCGACTTCAGTGTACACACATCGAATCGTGTCAGTGGGAGCTAGTGGATTGCAGGATGGCTGGTGCTATAGTGGCATAGGGCACTGCCCCACCATATTTTCCAAAAGATAAATATTTAAACCCCCAAATATCTATTTATGAACCTGTGTAAATACTACTTTATGTCTCCATTTTTTTGTTTTTATAACTTTTCAGCCAGCAAAATATTGCACTTCAATATCTATCCGAAGCACACAGCACTACTGCACAAAGCATGACTCAAGTAAATGGTGCTCAGATGCCAAAATATATTGTTCCCACTTATGGCTCACTGTAAGTGGGGCACTAGGCCTCAGTGCCCCTATTGTAGTGATACACGGATACCCATGTGTGAATCAAACTCTTTTACTACATGTACACATTCCTATACCACAAGTGGTTTGGTTCCCTCTACTCTAATAATGCTATTGCGACAGAGCAGAGAAGTGGTTGCCGTGGGGCATTTTATCATGCCCCGATAGTAAATTTGTAATAGACGCCATGCAGGAATGGACTCATCAACCTCGGCCAACTTTCTTGGTAATCTGATCTATTGGAGTCCTTTTTGGCCTTGTGTTTATTCACTAGCCACTGAATCTGTGGTATATTATCAGTATCAGTATATTTATTGACATCACCAAACAAATAGGTACAGTCAATTAATAATAAATGAAACACATCTAAACTAAGTAATATTCTTATCGATCGGAGATTAAATACATGAATACAAATGAGACGTTAATATAAGGGATTACAGGAAATAAAATAGTAAATATCATATGTACACGATGTTCACAGGGCACATTTAACAAATTTGATAAATGGTAAAATGAAATCATAATCACAAACTCCCATAAATAAGAAGGAAAAAAGGAAAATATCATGATCAGAACAATCATCAATATTTTGAATTCTCGAATGTCAACATAACGTTTGAGAGGAAATCTTATAGAGGAAGGCCAGACCAGAATAGGGAAAATTCATCCTCTACAAAATTTAAGTTGCAGTAATTTGAAAACGTCTATCTTGATGGTGAATTTTTGGTACCGAATGGCGACATTTTTCAATCATTAGAGAATGGGAGGCTTATCCTTAACTTTACTGAATGAAGTTCGCAAAGAACGTTTAAACATGCTACGTAATTCTCAAGATTAAATGATTTTTTAAACAGGCAATATGATCTTAATTTTTGATTGCTAGTGGTACTACTGTTTAACAAGATGACTATATATGATTGAGGCTAGTTTAAATAAGATTGTCAAATTACTTGAAGTAATAATGTTTGGTCTATCCCAAATATCTTGTCTATTGATAAGACTAAAATACCTTTAGACCAGGATGACCACGTAAATATGCCAGGTTCATTTGAAATTTCTATATCAAGGCATTGCATTTATCACAAGAAGATTTACGACCCAGTCATGCACCTATTATTTAAAATCCAACCAAATAATCGATATAGACCAAGCATAAAAATGGAGTATAGGAAAACTACCTAATTCACCTCTTACTGCCTTATGGTAGCCTTATATGTACTCCTAAACTAATTTGCAAACTTTTACATGTAAAGTTACCCAGGTAGTTATCACAAACGAAAAGAGAAAATTACAGTCATTAAGGTTTTTCAATAAATAAGGTGCAAAAACTTCAAAACCGGTAAGTTAAAATAGGTTGAATTAAGACGTAAATAATTAAGACAATGCATTTTGTAAGAGGAGCTGTAAAGTTTTCCCGAATCTGAATAGGCTTTGATAGCTGTCTCTTTAAGTCTAATAAAGCTGAAGTAAAGAACCGAAGGTACGAATATAACGCCCAAAACAACTAACAAATTCATTAGTAATTCTAGTGGTAGTTTACCAATAATGAAAATTAAAACGATTTAAAAACACAGACACCTTATAAAAATCATGATATCGATTTATCAATATTAACTAAAAGTTTCCACTTCATACAATAATTATGCAATCTATTCCAAAGCACATTGAAGAACCACTGGCCCACTTTCAGAAGGAATAATTAAATCATCAGCCATACATTAAACAGTAAGAGAAAGATCATTAAGATTAACTGGATCACAGTTTGAATCAACATATGCCAGGTAGATCACCTTAGAAATATATTAAAGAAGAAGGACAGGATACACCCTTGTTTAACTCCAACAGTGGTTTCAAAAGAGTCCGTGATCTTATTATCGTATTTTAGGGCCAAAAGGGAAAACAGAGCATAATATCTTGAATAATCTTTAAAAAATTACCACCATACCAATTCTGAGTTAATTTATAAAATAAAGCATTGCGCCAGACAGTATCAAACGCAGCTGAAAAATCGATGGAAACATCACATAGAAGTAAGTTTTCCAGCACGATTGATTGTATTTATCAATAAGTGACTTTTAAGACTAAAATATGATCAATGTACGCGATCCTTTTCTGAAGCCAATTTGATTTGGAGGAATAATATTATTACTATCAACAAAAGAACCTAAGATGTATAAAACTAGACAAAATAATTTACACATTGACTGTCAAGCAATACCGCTATAATTCTTAGGAAGATGCACTTATCACCTTTTTTGGTATAACTGAAAGGGTACGTAATCGCCATTGCCGATGGAAAAGACCATCTTGGAGAATTAAATTAAAAGAAACTTGCAAGGGATGGAGCAAGCACAGAATACCCTCTTTCACATTTCAGGGATTTGGATTCATACCCTCGTACCAGGTGCTTACCCTTTTTCAGGTGCAGTGAAGCCTAACTAACTTCAGAGGGTTCTGGAATAACGAAATCAAGTGTACAACATCAAATTATCTAATTAGATGTAAAATTATTGATAAAAATTTTCGAAATTGTATCGGTATGAGAAAAATGTTTCTATTCTTAATGTAATAAATGTGCACAATTGTTTGGAGGGATAGAATGTTAGTGACGTCTTGTTGGTACACAAGTTCCTCAAAATTTTCCAAAATGTTTTGTGGATCAGTTATTTTCCAAAATTATTAACCATTTGAAAAAGGATTGGCTTGTTCGAAAAAGCACATTTTTTAGCTTTCAATAATAATGTACTTTTTTCGCATTTCCCTATAAGAAGTACTAACACATGTTCCAATGGTTTTGATTATTGATAGCACTGAGACAAAGATTTAGTGACGATACAAATCCTTACAGTCTCGATCATACCACTTTTTCTTCTTCGAAGAGTTACGGAATTCATTTTTAACATTGCTGGTACGTTTCTTCTTCAAACAGCTTTCTACCAATTTATTAATATAAAACATAGAAGTTATTGAGACAATTATCCAACCTGAAACTCCTGGTGGTGGATTGACGTGAGCTAAAAAGGAAATCAATATTGGATTTAATGTCACTTTGAACTTACAGCACATTGCCAATAAGGCACAATTTGTGGCGACCAAAACAAAATGACGGGAATTTTATGTAATTTTATTGTACTAGTATTGAAAACATATCATTCATCATTATACCACCCTGTTTTGAAGGGTACATGAAATTATACAATGGATAGAAAATGGGATGATATGTGTGATAGTCAGTGACCTTAAAAAATTCAGATCATTAAAAATGTCCTGCGGTAAACATATAATCTATAACACTTGGGGAGCCCCGTGATTAAACAGGCTCTAATGACCTGTAGAGTCACTAATTACGACCATTTACAAGCGAAGGCCCGCTCCCTTACACAGATCCAAGATGATTTACCATGTTTATCAGTACCATTTGGTGTCTAAATTTTTCTTGGCAGAGGGGTACTAAGCAATATAGTTGACTGTACATTTAAATATTGTACTTGAATCATGAACAATGAATCCAGGTCTTCACAGGTTCTTGCATTGAAACTCACCCCTTAAAATACAGTTGACCAGAAGTAGAAACTTAACATATCTTTTCAAGTTGATAAATATAAACAGTGATGAATGTTGTTTTCAATTCTCTCATAGTGAAACAATTTGGCCCTTGCCCTTGATTCTTGGTCAAATGAGGTCATTTTGCCAGCACTTATAATAGTGATACAAGTACCAGGAGTACAGAGCAGTGTGCTTCAT